>JAVYIG010009598.1:0-76786 GCA_035222895.1 Strongylocentrotus droebachiensis | reverse complement strand
ATATTTCACCCCATGCGATTTTGTGCCCCCCGGTAAGAAATTCCTGGATCCGCCACTGATACCAATGTCTAAAAAATTGTATATATTCGTTTTTAGATTTTCCTTTGAAGGTGACCTTTTTCCCCAGGAAGTGCCCTTCTTTGTTGGTGCCCACTCACTTTGGAAGTCGCTCCGCCGCCTCTGCATGATGATCATTTAACACTAAATTGCACCCTAAGAAAATTACGATACTCATAATTTAGGTACCGGTATGTAAATTTTATTGAACATTTAAACCCAATTAACCGAATTAAATACCTTTAGGTAAAAAAAAAAGTTATTTAGACCTATAGGTTTTTTCTCACTAATACATAATACTGACAAAGTCTGGTGCAACTTGTCGCTTGGCAGGCTCTCATGTTGATTTTTAAATTTCGTATAGATCTACGGTATATAAAAGATCGTCGTCATCGTTTAGAGAAAGCTCTGTTTATAGAGGTCTAGCGCCATCTTGAGATAACACTCGTTTTATTGATTCGGCATTAATTTCGTGCATTCCATGTACGTACTGCATAGACTCTGTACGTAGCTCGTAAAAACTGTAACTTCACTCACATCACAGCCACTTTATTGTTATTTTACATACACCGGAACCATCATGAAATGAGGAGAAGAAACAGATTTCGTGGCCAAATCCATTTGATTTGGCCCAAAACTTCACATGTTAGGGTTCAGCCTACTCATGTTTGTTATCTTGAATTATCAGAGACACGTCTGACGTGTAGCAAAGATGGAAAATTTCCGCCCATCGACAGATTTCTCAGTGAATGCAAATTATCAAAACTTCGTTTCCAACGCCACTTCTCAAACAACAATGGGCGATCATAATCGACTTGTGAACGTCAATGCAAGATGTAAACTCACTGGATCTGGAGTACACGTTCCAGCCTCTTTGAATGGAAGTAAAATGGATAAGATGACAGACAATGAGGAATCTGTGACCCAAAGACTAGAAGCTTCTCTGAGGTTTGTAAAATATATTACTTTTTGATTTTGTTTGTCTCAAACTCAAGTCAAAGTAAAAAATTAGTGAAACTTGTTTTGAACAGGGTCAAGTGCGTTATTTGTTTTATAAAATAGCGACAGGAATGATAGGAATGATATTTGCTTACTTAATAAGTCATAATGATGATAATAATAGTAATAATAATAATGATAACAATTATAATATTAATAATAATAATAATTATGATGATGATAATAATAATCCTCATCATTATTGTAATTGTGTTTATTGTTATTAGCCGCATTCACACGGTGAAAGCCAATTCAGATGGTAAAAAAAAAAAAATCTTACAAGTATTTTGTGGTTATCTTGTGGTTTGGAAACCACAAGATAACCACAAGATTAAACAGGTGCGGATCTACAAAACAAAAAAAAGGGAAAAAAAGAAGAAGAAAAAAAGAAAAAAGAAAGAAAAAAGAACGCACGCTGGAGAGAAACCCTTTCAAGTGCAAATATTGTGAGAAGATATTCAACTCATCTGGTAACTTAACCAAACACATGATAACTCTGGATATAACTGTGTATTTAACTGTTACTTGATTTAAAAAGAAGTTATCATGCACTGCTTTTTATGGTCTCCATTGTGTTAATAGATGCCAGGAAAACATCACTTACGGGGTTCAAATAAACACCCCCAAAAAAAAAAAACGGGTAAGCGTCGGCCTGGACAGTGCCATGTGACCGGGATTTTTTTTTTTTTTTTTTTGCGGCCGAATATTCGGGTAGTTGTCAACAGTGCGGGTACCAGAGCATTTGACTACTCGTCGCAGCCCTAGATTGCAACTGTGAAAGAAACGTTGTGGAATCGATCAGAAAAGGTTGATCATCTAGCATATAAGTATTGGTGTGTACTGAAAGGTTCTGGAATCATCAAAATGATAAGAAATTTGGCACGGTCTTGGTAAAGTTACAAGCACTGTACATAGAAAGACGAATACCTGCCAACTACTACGATTTTGGCGTAATTATCACGATTTTATGTTTTAAATTACGCCTTACAATTTTTTGTCACAATTATGATTTTTTTTCTTTCTTTTTCCCCTTTCACCTGGCACTATCAAGGCCAGCGCTTACCCGTGCCCGGGAGAGCACCAGCATGGTACCGTGGGTAAAAATGTTTCCCAGCTCAATCACTGTCAACTAACCACTCAGAAACTGGGACCAAATGTTCGGATTTCTGTTTGGACTCAGAGGAAAATTAGTCTCTCATCTTTGGTTTAAAAAACAGCATTGTTTACTATTATTATTATTAAATCGGCGCCTTAAATTCCAACTCAAAGAAATGTCGGTGATGGACCTGGGATACTTCTACCGTAGTATGGTAGTGGCAAAAAACAAACAAACATGGCGTCAGAGTATTCAAGTATTTGCCTGTAAGCCTGGAATGTCCTCAAGTACCTCATTACACTCTTATGCACAGCCCTTTATTTTTCTCCTCCAGGGTCTATTTCATCAGGGGAATTTTGAGCTTTTACTCCTTGTTTTTTGTTTTTGTTTTGTTGGGGAAGGGGTTGCATACATGTAAGTGTTGAAAAATGAGTTTAAAGTGAAGGAAATGGGGGCATTCCTACATGTTTGAAATACCAAAAGCTCCCTACCGTGGGGGGGGGGGGGGGGGCAGCCCTCTCCCACACTCCTTAAATATCACTATTTCTGTGGTTTTCTTGGACAACTATTGTATTATTCCTCCAAGTTATGTATCCGCTTACGATAATTTTGAGTAGTTGTCTTTCCAATTGTGCTCTCGTAGTTTTTAATGATTTTTTCTCGTTACGATCACGTCTTTGTTTGGGTTCGTCCTGGCACGGATTACAGCTAACTACGAGGAGCACTGCGCATTTTTCTGAGACTAGTCTGAACTTGCTTTGCAACAGCTATCCGTATCGAAACTTCTTGTGATTACCAAGTAATTTTCAGCTTTTAAAAGAAGCATGCGGTGTTCAAAATCAAAGAAATAATATCCATTTTGTCTTTTAAAAATTATTCGATCGGTATGTTGTAAAGAAGTACTTTTTAGAAAGCCGTTTTATTATTCAAACATTAATGTTTCTTTCAACCTGATTTATTAATCCTGCCGAGATACCCGGCCAGTACAGTAGCTAGCTAGCAGCTGGCAACAACAACCCAATGGGGCGAACTGCTTTGCAACCCATATTTATATCAGCAGTTTGGATTGATTCAGGATGAGCTAGAATATGATTGGTAACAATTAAATACTTAAGTTTCAAGGTGGAATGATTTTAGTGGTGTGCAAAACTGCAATTTCTTACATATTTCACTATTTTTTTCGGAGCGTCGGTTCTCAAAAAACGAAACCGGGACCCGACGGCAACGGTCGGGTCCCGGTGTGATCGACCGTACCGACTCAAGCCTACTATAAATCTAGATCTAACATTCAACCCTAAGCTTTTATTAAAACTTCAATCAGAACATTTAATTACCGACAGGATATTGTGCCTATTGTGCCTATTGAAAACATAACAATACAGAGTCATTGTCATGAACTTTGCAATTGATGACTCGCTTGTTCGTCGCGTCATGCACAGGCACCACTGGCTTAGCTAGCCTGCAACAGGCATGATGAGTACCTGATGAGTGGGCGCGGCCTATCTGTCGATCAAATTTTCAGGCTCGTTCCTATTATTTCTTTTAAATAATTTGCGATATGCGTTTTTAAAAAATGCCGGACAATTTCAAAGAGAGAAAATTATGTTTAATCATTTCATATTTTTATATTGACTAAAAACTGTTCCACTCCTTGTTTATTTAATTTGTAAACACCTTAAAATAAACTTGCGTATGTTAGATTATCGATCGGCTCTCCGCCTCGTTTTCGCCCAACTGAACCCTTATAAAGCAATGGAGGATTGTTTGCGCACTGGCGGAGGCCTTGCGAGTGCTGTCAATCAATTATTCAAAATCAAAATGGCCACCAACGCTTACCTGTCAACAACGGCCACTGTTTGTGTTTCCCTTGGATGGTCGCTATGGACAGGTTTAACTACATGTAGTTAGAAAGTGAATTACATGTATTCTGCCATTTAGAGCAGCACCAATGCTGAAATGAATACATGTACGACAGTGTAAATATAACACGCCACTCATTATAATAACAGCTTAATACACTGTAGCATGTTTCTAGTAGATGTGAGTGAAATATAGTACTTAGCTGCCAGTGTCAGTTGGCTGTTTAACTTAAAACAAATGTTGTTTTATTCTTCATTATTTATTGAGTGCTCTGCCACTATATGTTGGTTAGTTCAGTTTGTTTTGGCAGGCTTTGGTTTTTCCTATTGAACCATTGTATGGTTCTGTTTGGATAGTTATAACATGCGAAGTGAAAGGATGGCATGTTGCTACATGTACCGGTACATCTACATGTACCTGGTAAATGAGAAGTCAAAGCCAAGGAGTTCATTATTTAATACATTGTGCCTTTTTGAAGAATTTGTTATCTATTTCGATTTTGACACGAATTATGGCTCGGAGAAGTGTGGAGTGAACTGTAGAAATAATGTAGAAAACTACATGTACAGTAGGGTCCGGTGATGTTTAATTTGCAAATCAAATACACAGGTTGTTTTACCTGTAACGGGCTGTAAGTATAGAATGAAGCTGATGGATTTGTCATGTACATGTAGGCCTGTAGGCATACTGTTAACGGTAATTTGTTTCAATTCTCTTAAGCTTGGGGGCCATTGCATAAAACTTAGCATTGATGTTAACTTTGCCATTAATGGGTAACTTCCATGGAAACCTTGATTTGATTGGCTGTGGAGTGATGTTAGTGATGTTAGTGATGTTGCCATATTAGTTCATTATTGATTGCAAAGTTACCAGTGGTAAGTTTTATGCAAGGGGCATTGTTGTAAATGTGTTAATCCGTTGCTGATACTATCTGTAACCCTTTCAATGAAGGCAGAGTTTGCCGATAAATTACCATCATGTATAACAGAGCTGCCAACTAGTACGGATTTCCTGTAATTGGTATGATTTTGTTTTGTTTTTTTGCGCCCACGGATCTATCGTAGCGATTGCTGTGCAGTATGGTGGCCATCCGAAACTCGCTGCATGAGAAAGACGGAAAAGTATCAAGTATTCTCTTAATGGAAGACAATTTTTCATCGAAAACTTATGTGTTGTGATGACCTGAAAATCAATATTTAGCAACTTTGTGGGAGTAAAATCACCAAAAATGTCAGATAATCATGCGCACATGCATCCGCCTGCCATTCTTTTTAGATCATGGCACCGCATAGGAAATTACTGATTTATTTCCCCAAATTACTGATTTTGAGCCTTATGATTACTGAATATCTGTTCTGGAGGTTGGCAGCTCTGGTATAATAACTTCACATTGGCAGATGCAAATTTTTTGGTTAATGAACATAATATTTATATCTACATGTAGATATTTTGCCAGACCCTTGAAACCGTCATATAGATTTTAAACCTTCCACGTGTTGATTGACCCAAAGTGACTGTACACAGTACACACCCACTCTTCCACTAAAGGCCTGTTCAGGCTAGAAGAAATTGATATCAAGAAACATAGTATTATAAAGAATCGTTTTATAAAAAAGGGGCATACAGACTGCAAAATATTGTCTAAAGAAATGTATAATGGCCTGCATGTTCAGACTAGTCGATAGTCTTAAAACTTAAAAAAGAAGTATAAAGAATCAAATAGTGAAAAGAGCATGTACACACTACAAAAAAAAAAAAACGTATTTATAAAGAAACTAATTTTAAAGAGGTCAAATGACATAACAGCATGCCACAGAGCTGCCAACCTGGTCACTATCATCATTCAACTTGAAAAAACATATTTTAAGGTGAAAAAACCTATTTTGCTTGTTTTTAATCCCTGTAAAATGCTATTTCAACTAAGTTTCTTTCCTCTAAAGAATGGCAGAATGGTAATCAGGAAACTTTGGGGTCATTCCCGAAAGTTTGGGAGCCGTTATTGAAGAGGGGGCCGGTCATTACGTACATGTAAATGGCAGTGACAGTAACTATGTATTAGGAGGAAAGGGTGCACATTTTAAGCATATTGAGGATGATCATCCAATCATTTTAGGTTGTGTAATCTGGGTCAGAATCCAGCATACCAGTAATATATTTATTAAAAAAAGGTTCATGTAAAAGCACTCATGATCAAGCCGCGCCCGGCCCCTACAAAGAGGAGCAGAATTGTAATCAGGAGATTGGGGGTCATTCCAGAAGCCTTGGGAGAGGTTATTGAATAGAGGGGGCCGGCCGCATAAAATCCTGAGCCCCGGATTCGAAGTCTTTAACATTAAAAACAGCCCCTGCGCTGCATCTAGGTCATTACTCTTTGGTGAGAAATTTGAAAAGGGCACATTATTTTGGATGTCTTTAGAAGCTATTTACTCAACAGAATAAAGTTTAAATTGTCAATGGAGGTACCGCTTCACAACTTTTATTTTGCCCATCATTTGGTATCAGCTCATGTCAACTCGCTTGTCCTTGTATTTGAATTCCTGTTTGTGTAATCGTGGACAGGGGCGGTGATCCTGGGCCCGATTGGGGGTTACGTCCCTCTGGAAATTTAGAAATATGACTAGAACAAAATATAACGTACATATTGGCTTTGGGGTTTTCTAGAATGCATAATTTCAGCATTCAAAATTGCAAAATCTCGCTACGCTCCCTCACCCACTAACACAAAACTTTGATATGACACTCCGGCCATGATTTATCCATGGTAGTATGGCAGCATGAACTACAAAGCCAGAGTGAATGCGCTAGTATGTGCCTTTGCCATACTCCATTAGGCCAAATAACAAAAATTAAGTATTTCTTGTCCCTGCCCGCCTCCTTTTGGGCCGCCACCGTCTTTAAAAAAATATATATTTACCATTCAGAAATTAAAAAAAAAAAAAAAAAAAAGGCTGTGATAATCATTTGTTTTGTCATACATTGCATCAGTATATTCGAATAGCACAATATTTGTTAATAAATAGGCTTGGCCAGCTATACCTTAAATCTCTGTGTATAAGGCGCACCCTATTTTTTTATATATTTTTTTTTTTTTTTTTGGGGGGGGGGGGAATTTGCCGACTCTGTAGGCAGCAAGCTGAGTCCGTGTTAAAAAACCCATGCGGGGAAGAATCTTTACTCTATTGCGAGGTGCAGTTAAAGGTGCTGATTTGTGGTAGTGAACTTGTCACAAAAAACAGTAACAATGTCGTTTTTAAAACTAAAGATGACAGATACATGTAGTTCAAACAGAAATCTGGCCATACAGGTAGTGTTGTTCTAGTTTCCAAGTGGCGAGTCAACACACCGAGCTGGGAGACATTGCCAGGCATAGTGCAGGTTGAGGGGCATAAATCAATACTCTTTTGGGGTTTTTGTTTGTACCTGTGTATAAGACGCACCCCCGACTTTCTATTTTTTTTTTCGGCGGGAAAAAAGTGCGTCTTATACATAGAGATTAACAGTAATTAGCATGGCAGCCATCTTTGAAAAACAGTAATTAGTAATGCCCTGCCTCCTTCCTTTTTTAACAAGTCTCGACGAGAAATATTTTTGTTATTTGGCCTTATTATTTATTAATATTTTTATTGGGAGTTGCCTGTGACAGAGAGGGGGAAAAAAGAATTTAATATTAATAACCTTCAGGTTTTTAGTCCCGGAATGATCGAGATGTCATGTGCAGGCCCTGAATCAATTGTTTCAACCTCTGACCCCACCCCTAATCTCTTATGAAGAGTACATTGGGGTTTCTTTAAACTATAAATTTTCATAATAACCTTCATAAGTTGGGAACCCTTCTACACATTACAGGCGGTGCGGTGCAATTAAGTTGCTAATAACACCGAAATCGTTTTGAATATTTAACGGTCATCGAAGCACCAACGTTGCCAAGCTCACTTTATCACTGAAAATTCCCCCCTCTCATACCGGTATCTCCTTTGTTGTCAGCCGATTTTGCTCAAACTATGAGGAATGATGTAAAATGGTCATATCGAAGAACGTATGAAAAATTGTATTAAAGAGAAGGTTGAGTTCTGGGAAGAGGTGAAAAATAATTTGTGAGCGTTATCATTCTTATTATGCAAGTGTGGAAGAACATCAGATAAGACATGTTCCCTGAAAAGTATGGCTCTTCAAATGCCTTCATATTCTAAATATGTCATGTAACATCGTAATAATCCAGGGTAGGATTTTTACGCCACGTGTTCGTGTAGTCCCATATACATGTTCATCTGTCTGTGTACAGTGTTTGTAACTTTACCAAGACTTGGCCAATTTTCTTATCATTTTGATGATTCCAGAACCTTGCAATACACACAAATTCTTATATGCTAGATGATCATTGTGTTCAAATTTTGAATGAACCTGTGTATCTTGGTATAATATACAAGCCTATAAATTTTGGTGATGCTGTCTCTAACGTTTTGTCTTTTATGGGGTCAATGGTCATATTTTGTTAGATGTCTTGTATGCACTCTAGTGTGCGATCTAACTGCATCATTTCTTGACAGCTTTCTTCCAAATGTTGGTAAAAGGTCATATTTAGGTGGTTGCCTAGTGTGCGCTCTGCAGGTCATATTTCATGACGGATTTCTTTCAGATTTTGAATGGAGATGTATCTTTGTACAATCTACACATCTACACTTTTGGACAATGCTGCCCTCATTGTTCCGTCTTTTATATGGTCAAAGGTCATACATGTATGTCTTTCATGCGCTCTAACTGCCACAGTTCTTGACCGATTTCTTCCAAATTTTCTGCAGAGATGCATTATACTCTAATCTATACACATATTGTTTTGGTGATGCTGCTCCCTAGTCTTGAAAAATAGTCCCAAGCCACTAGTGACGATCTCTACATCTACGTCATCCTTCTGTTTCAGGGAGGGGAGAAGAGTGGATCTTTGTCCCTCCTTCAAACATAAGGATAACACCAAATCGCCGCCACATTCGCATCGGGGAATACATTCGCATTGCACAGCAAAACAGATTGCGATATTTCTAGTTGAGAGTAAGAAACCAGTAATTTTGGTATAAAACGATTAACTTGAGGTGGCTGTTCAATTGTTCAATTAAATGTGCATGCATACATTGTACATGTACTATAGTTGAGGACATGAGGTTATTTTGAGAATATAATTCCCAGTTTGTCAGATTCCCATTTCGTCTACCATCCATATTAAAGGTCTAATAATCATTTGATGATGAATTATTATCAGACGGAGTAGATAAATTGGACATAGACAAACTGGGAATTGGACCAGACTGGCAATTATACCAAATGAGTGATTGACCAAATGGGTCGTAGATTTATTGGAGATTAGACTAAATGGAGATTACCGGTAGACCAAATGACTACCGTATTTGCCGACGATAGGGCCGCAGCGCCGCATAGGCTGTACCCCCGATTTTGACATTAAAAAAAACAAAAACAAACATTTGTCGAAGGCGGGATACAAACTCTTGCGTGCAAATGTAGATTGGGACCCGAAACCACTGTCTTAGACCGCTCGGCTATCCTGACTCTGATGCTTTCACTTGCAGCTTTCTCTTGTGTATCGCATTGCACAATAGCTTTGCTCGCGCGAGCTGAGGATTGAGGTTGCTTAAAGGTATTACAAAGTTTTGGTAAAAATATTTAATTCATCTGAAACTCTTTGATGTTATAACAAGATGCAATAGGAATATCTTTAACCAATCTCCACCGCTGATTTTTTTTTTTTTTTTTTTAGTGAATTAAACAGAAATTAATAAATCAATTATTAGTTCCAAGCTGCCTGTATTTAAACCGGCTCATGATGTTGTATACTAGCGCCATCTACTGTTGTAAATGGTTCATGGTATAATCGATATTGAAACACTGTGTTACGTTCGCCCCGCCCGGCGCAAGCATGGACAGAAGACAACAGCAATTTTGACACCGCGCTGACCCCGCTCCACGGCGGGGAAGCGACTGTATTCGAATGGCTTTGGTCCATGTTCTTTTTTATAGCTCCATGGTACCAGCATCTGTGTGCGTTTGTGTGAGAGCAAGTACCGTTCAGGATTGTATCGCACAAATCAAGGGAGTTATAATCTCTTTGCAGAGTGAGTTTGACCATAAACCTATGGTTTGACGTACCCGTAAACCCTCCTCCGCAACCGTCTCAATCTAGTCTCAGCTTCGACTGATCAGTCTTTTTGATATACATTTATAACAGACAATTTCAAGTAGGCCTACGGGATACATGAAGTCTTATCATTTTTTCCAATTGTTATGTCCGTGAAATGCATTCAGAAAAGAATATCAGAAAGAAAGCAATTTGAAAATGAATGACCACATAATCGTTCAGATAAACATGAACGAAATACAATAAATATGTCTATCCAGATACCGCTCTCTCTCTCTATCTCTCTCTGTCCCCCCCCCCCCCCACCCCCTCTCTCTTTCCTACAGAAGTTTGATGTAATGTTCATCATAATACCCTTGGAAGTTTCGAAAAAAATCATTTTCACCACATGGACCCTCTCTCTCTCTCTCCGAAATATAGACCCAGGCTCTCTCTGTCACTCTCTCTCTCTTGTTCCCTCTTTCCCTTCCTCTCGCACCCTCTCGATCTCCCTCTCTTCGCCTGTGCTCCTCTGCACTGCATGTTTGACTTGTTTTCTTTCATCCTCATCTACATTATAACCCCATCAAAAAACTATGGTCCTATCACGTGAATGAAAACTTCTATTGTCTTTGTGATTATTATTATCTTTGTCATATATTTATATGATCCTCATACACCCCAACAATGGTCCTATCGCGTGAATGAGAACTTCTATCGTTTTTACGATTATTATTATCCTTGCCAAACGTACTGTATTATCATATTCATTTACATGAACCACAACCAAATTATGGTCCTATTACGCGAATGAGAACTTCTATCGTTTTTGTGATAATTATTATCTTTGTCATATAATTATATCACCCTCATTTACATAACCCCGACAAAAGAAATATGGTCCTATCGATCGAATGAGAACTTCTATCGTCTTTGTGATTATTATTATCCTTGTCATAAACTCCAACCAAAAACTAGTGTCCTATCACGTGAATAATAAGTTCTCTCGCATTCGTGATAATTATTATCTTTGTAATATTTTTATATCACCCTCATTTACATAACCCCGACAAAAGAAATATGGTCCTATCACGCGAATGAGAACTATATCGTCTTTGTGATTATTATTATTCTTGTCATATACTCCACCCAAAAACTACTGTCCTATCACGTGAATAATAAGTTCTCTCGCATTCGTAATAATTATTATCTTTGTAATATATTTATATCACCCTCATTTACATAACCCCGACAAAAGAAATATGGTCCTATCACATGAATGAGAACTTCTATCGTCTTTGTGATTAGTATTATCCTTGTCATAAAATCCAGCCAAAAACTACTGTCCTATCACGTGAATAATAAGTTCTCTCGCATTTGTGATAATTATTATGTTTGTAATATATTTATATCACCCTCATTTACATAACCCCGACAAAAGAAATATCGTCCTATCGATCGAATGAGAACTTCTATCGTCTTTGTGATTATTATTATCCTTGTCATAAACTCCAACCAAAAACTATACTGTCCTATCACGCGAATTAGAACTTCTATCGTCTTTATGATTAGTATTATCCTTGTCATAAAATCCAACCAAAAACTACAGTCCTATCACGTGAATGAGAACTTCTATCTTCTTTGTGATTATTATTATTCTTGTCATATATTTATATCATCCTCATTTACATAACCCCGACAAAACAAATATGGTCCTATCACGCGAATGAGGACTTCTATCGTCTTTGTGATTATTATTATTCTTGTCATATATTTATATCACCCTCATTTACATAACCCCGACAAAAGAAATATGGTCCTATCACACGAATGAGAACTTCTATCGTCTTTGTGATTAGTATTATTCTTGTCATAAACTCCACCCAAAAACTACTGTCGTATCACGTGAATGAGAACTGCTCTCGCTTTTGTGATAATTATTATCTTTGTCATAATTATATTACCCTTATTTACATAACCCCGAAAATAGAAATATGGTCCTATCACGCGAATGAGGACTTCTATCGTCTTTGTGATTATTATTATTCTTGTCATATATCTATATATCACCCTCATTTACATAACCCCGACAAAAGAAATATGGTCCTTTCACACGAATGAAACTTCTATCGTCTTTGTGATTATTATTATTCTTGTCATAAACTCCAACCAAAAACTACTGTCCTATCACGTGAATGAGAAGTTCTCTTGCATATTATGTGATAATTATTATTCTTTTCATATATTTATATCACCCTCATTTACATAACCCCGAGAAAAAAGAAATATGGTCCTATCACGCGAAAGAGGACTTTATCGTCTTTGTGATTATTATTATAGTTGTCAGTTATATTTATATAACCCTCATTTACATAACCCCGACAAAAGAAATATGGTCCTATATCACGCGATTGAGAACTTCTATCGTCTTTGTGATTATTATTATTCTTGTCATAAACTCCAACCAAAAACTACTGTCCTATCACGTGAATGAGAACTGCTCTCGCTTTTGTGATAATTATTATCTTTGTCATAATTATATTATCTGTGTCATATATTTATATCACCCTCATTTACATAACCCCGACAAAAGAAACGTGGGCCTATCACGCAAATGAGAACTCTTATCGTCATTTTGATTATTATTATTCTTGTCATAAACTCCAACCAAAAACTACTGTCCTATCACGTGAATGAGAACTTCTCTCGTTATTGTGATTATTATTATCTTTGTCATATAGTTATATAATCCTCATCTACTCTCTAAACAAAATCGAGTGATCACGGACGTCAAAATGTAGTGAAAATAGACTGAACATTCACTCTTTTCTTCTTAGAGAGCACTCTAAAATCAATCGATTTTCACTCCTGAACAAGTGATCACGGACGTCACTCCCAAGAAAGTGAAAATAGAGTGAAAATTCACTCTTTTTTTTAAAGCGAGATACATAACCCTAAACAAAAATAATATGGTCCTATATCACGCGAATGAGAACTTCTAGAGAGAGAGAGAAAGTGAAAACTCACATATCCCTGGTTGGAGCGAAAGAAAGTGGAAGGGGTGATATCATGGACCTACTATGGTGATATTTAGTGAGAGAGGGAGAGATGTGTGTATGATAAAGAAAGAGAGACAGTCATCAGACAGACGGTCACAGACCGACAGAGAGACAGACTTACAAGTGATATGGATATAGAAATATGATACAGAAGGGGATGAACGAGGTGATGCGATGAGAGGGAGAGAGAGAGAGAGACAGTATATATACAATATACATCAACAGAGAAATAAATAGAGAAAGGGTAGAATGGTATGGGGTAGAGAAATAAAGAGAGAGGGAAAGAAAATGAGAGAAATAAAGATAGCGAGAGAGAAGAGAGAGATAAAGAGAAAGGAAAGAAGGGATAGAGAGGGATACAAAAGAGAGAGAGAGGGGGAGATGAGAGGGATATAGAAGCGACAGAGAGAGAGAGAGATAGAGAGAGTGAGAGAGAGAGAATATCAAGTGAGAGTGTTATAACATGGACCTAGTCAATGCAATGTTACATGCACCTACTAGGTGCATGGTCATGAGGCGAAGGATATAATTCAATTATACGGAGAGAGATTAGCCCATAACACGTGTAGCAATTACTGACCTCTATGACCTCTACCAGAGGTCATTTGGCTGAATAAACAGCGTACCCGTAAAGTTACTAAGGGATGATCTCAAAATAAGAATGTGCAGTATACACATGATCGAATGTTCGGGAAAACGTCTAGTCAACCTTATTATTGATTAATCTTCGTTTGTAAGATTAAACGTATCTTCTTTACTTTTAATAAAGAAATGCAAAATAAATAACGTCACGTTCTGTTTATAAATGATTACCCAAACTGTCCCTGTACAACGACTTTGGGGAGTATTTTGAGATTATCCCTAAAAAAAATGTGCTCGGAAATTCTTCAGGCCAATCCGGCCCAACACACATTAGACTAATAATACACGTAGGCCTACACACGTAACATGTACTATACGCAGGCCTAATACACATGCAATGCCAGATCATTGCAGTTCATCACGACCACTGGACTTGACCAAAATACAGGCAATATGTGCGTTCGTTCACAGAGCTGGCGAACAACAATATTATCAAAGTCGAGCAATAACAATGTATTTCAAAGTTGAAAACACAGAAACGATTAAGACAGGGAAATGGAAAAATGAGTTGAAGAGAACAGAATATTCCGGCCCGCGCAGGAAATACATAGATTAACAGTAAAGATGGCGGCGGTCCGATCGATTATAAAATTATATATTGCGATTACAGTGTACAGACAAGTGTTTTTTTCTTCAAATTTAGGAGACAGTATAAAAATCTTACACTATGGCAACTCGACTTTAAAAAAATTATCTTCATGATTATATATATGTTTAAGTCTGGTAATATGATTTGGTGCCGAAACATGTTAATTATTACACTTTGACAATAGTGCTATATATGTGTTATGCTCTCAGATGGCATGTAAATTTTCGAACTGAGAGGGAGCTATACCAAATTTACCGGGAGTACCGGTAAATTTTTTTATTTTTAAAATTTTTAATTACTCCAAATCAAAAGCTTTTTAGAGCCCAATTTTTTTAGAGTTGGGTGTTCTAACACTATGTTTCACAATAGTAATGCAAATTTTAAATTTCATGATCCAATCCTGATGAAATATTCCCAAAACTTTGTAATACCTTTAAGCTATGGCAAAAACTTAAATCTAGATCTACCAGTAGAGTTTGGTTGTTAAGTTATGAATTTTATTTACGGGATTGCCCTTCATTTAAAAAATATAACACATAATTGTTGGTAAGACATGTGTTACTCTAGACAGTTATTCTAGAAATGTCCATCACCTTTCATTGTTGTCCCATATGTTCAAATTCGTGTTTTTGACTTGCAATCTTTTTTTTTTTACTCTTTCGCCACAAAGGCCGCACCCTGACTTTTTGATATTTTCTCTTCCAAAAATACTGTGGCCTTTATGCCGGCAAATACGGTAGTCTTATTGGTCATTAGACCATTATATTAAAGGTACTATGTCCCTTTTGCAGCCAACCTCAAATGCTGTAGAACTTTGCAGGAATTATGAAAATTTCATGTATGTCCTATCTGTGAAATTTAAACGTTAGCAGTGTCCTCATATTCAAATTATGCAAGGAAACCCGTTTACTTGCTTCCTTCGTTCGTGTCTCCTTAGATCAAGATTAATGTAATCTTGATCTTCGGAGTAGTTGCTACAACCGGCAGTGTCAGACACGTTGCCCCGGGGTGCGAGATAGGACTCTTGTAGCGTGCCCCCATTTAAAACAATTATACAATAACAGTTAACATTACATTTAATTAATAGTATGAAACTATTAAAATTACTCTCATGTTACGGGAAAAAATATTGCATATATATATATTATTAGGTATCACAGCTAAAGTTTGAAAGTATCTACATTTCATTTCCCCTGCCAATTTCATTTTAGAGCACATGGAAAAAGGAGTTTTGATACCTCATTTGTCAAATTTGAATAAGTACTTTTGAAAATACGGCCACTTACATAAGAGACGAAATGGTCAAATTTTGCGTAATTAGGCTATAACTGACAATTAGCCATTTTCAAGGTGACATAATTTTGTAATTAATTGATGAATCACCTTTCTTTTCAAGAAATCTGTTCTCTGTATGGATTTCTACATGCCAATTTTTTTCAGGTTCTTTAGACAAATATTTTTTTTTGTGGAATTTTTTGAATAATTATATGAAGCCCATTTTGATGTGTGTGACAAATGGCTATTTTTGCGTCGCCGGAACAAGTTTTCATGGGTTTTGAAATATGGCTAGATTTAAGAGTGTCTTTCAAGAGGGGCTGAATTTCAGCATATCTGGGGTATATAGTTTGGACCATCAAATCCATTTAAATTAATTTTAAATGGCATTTGAAAATGGCTCTAAACTCTTAAAACTTCATATTTTAACGCACCCTTATGAATTTTGGCACACCAATACAAAGTATGGCAGTGGCGGATCCAGGGGGGGGGGCAGGGGGCACGTGCCCCCCCCCCCCCCCCCCCCCCGGCCAAAAAAAATATGTTAAAATCAGCCCTAAATTCTCCCAAAATGTACTGAAAAACAGGGACGTGCCGACCCCCCCCCCCCCAAAAAAAAAAAAAATGGCAATGGCTGACCTAAAAAAGGTGACCTTACCCCCCCCCCCCCAACGTAGCAAATTTATAAATTTAAAAATTTCTTGACCCCCCCCCCCCCCAAAAAAAAGTGCCCTCTTACCCCCCCCCCCCCCCCCTCCCGGTTATTCAGCGGTTGGCTGAGTCGTTACGATTTTTTTTAGACCAAAAAAAAAATTAAAAAAAATGTCCTCTTCCCCCGACCCCCCCCCCCACACCGCCCTCCCTCCCCCCTAGACCTACCTAACTTAATTATATATAAACAAAAATAATAACAAATCCCTTTTAATTGAAATTCATAAATTTAATCCACGATCTTAAATTTAAAAACTCTGGGAAAACAATAAATGCCCTTTAAATCCTTGGCGTAGGTTCACAATCACAACATGAGAATAGAGACACCAGTATGGGCGGTGCACTGCCGCCGAGCTATCACCGAGTGTGTGTGTGTG
This sequence comes from Strongylocentrotus droebachiensis, assembly GCA_035222895.1. Taxonomy (NCBI): domain Eukaryota; kingdom Metazoa; phylum Echinodermata; class Echinoidea; order Camarodonta; family Strongylocentrotidae; genus Strongylocentrotus; species Strongylocentrotus droebachiensis. Next base: position 59,997 of record JAVYIG010009598.1, on the reverse strand, counting down.
TCATTTGGTTTTCATACAGACGTGCATCAATCAGATATGATTGCTGAAAAGACACTGCCTGAATTTAATTGGAATTTAATAATTATTTTCCAAAGATCAGAAAAGCCGTCATTACAGTTATTTGATTTAGATTGAAACACACAAAATATTTTTTTTCTGACGAAATTTGATTAAATTTTCACTCTATAAATTGACAAAGATTACACAAGTTTGTTCTTGAATTTCTTAAAAAGTCACTTTGAAATTCAAAGTTCACTCGCATGACGTGCGAGAAAAATTACGAGTGGAAAAACACAAACATGTATTATTGGTCTTGTGATCGCTTTAAAATCTGTTTAGGTTACGTTAGCATAATAATTCCGTCGAAATATATATGTATTTACTAATTTGTTCGCCAAATGCTGCAAATCCTGCCTCAGTTTCGATATTTAAAGCCTCAGATTCATGCTCCGTTTCGGATCTTGATGGGACGGCAAGCGGCGGGTGCAGTGAGGCGACACGTGGCGCCACGTGGGCCGTCGGCTCGCCGTGCGAAGCTGGGGGCCTGCTCGCTGTATTCACTCCTGCTCAGTTCGTATTACTCAGAGTACAAGCTGTACTCATCGGATTCGCGCTCTAGCGCCATTTCGCGGTCATTCTTAATATTTACATGATCGTATTCTCCAGTAAATTCTCTTTCTTCTCGTATCAAAATTGAATTAAAAGTATGTTTTTCTGATATAGAAAAATTGTTTCAAACTTTTCACTCTGATTTTTCACGATCTTTTTGAAACATACCCCCATCAGTTTTCATATGAAAATAAAGCTCAAGATGTGCTCTTCCCAACCAGTGGATTTTTAAAACTCAAAGACAAATGGCGTTCAAGCGAATTGAGCTAAAACTAGGGATACAAATCGGCCGTCAAAAAAAAATGGCGACAAACGAAGTGAGACGGTACAAATTAGAGGGTAAATCTCAAGCAACTGTGTCGTAAGTAATTGATGGATTTTGATGAAAATGACATGACATGAAAGACAGAATCCTGAGCTTTCGAGAGACATATAATTTTATAATATTTATTTTTTCCATGATATGAAAATCTTCCTTCACAAAGAGAGAATTTGCGTGGTTGAGTTCTGTGTGTCCCCACTCAACGCAGCTCTTCTGTGATACCTAATATTATGAATCAATTGATTTTGTCGATCGTTTACTTGCTAGACTTCACTGTCAGACACTATTGAGTGACTGACTGGCTTTTTTTCTTCTTAGGTAATAACATACATGAAAAGAGTTGTAAAGGGTACATGAGCATTTGTCTACATCAATAACCCACTTTCTTGTGATGGCCAAGATTAAACTGATTGAATCTTTGCGCAGCATAATACGTATGACCATTCGGTACAATTGTCTGAAAATCAAGACTATTACTTTTGGGCTCTATAGCCCTAAAGTCGATTTGACAACTACAGGGCTGCCAAACTTTGGAAAGAGTTTGGAGTGAGACATTGCGAGGGAGCGAAGCGACCAAGCCCCAGGGGGATGGTGTGGAAGGGGGGTGTCCCCCCTTCCACGGTAGGGAGCTTTTACAATTTTGCAATTGAAATGGTGCAATCTGGTGCATACTTTAACCCTGATTCCACAAATACATGAGGCAGGATTCAAATAGGTTAATTGATTTCATGAAGTACACTGACCTTGAAAAAATACAAACTTCCACATTTGTAAGTGCATTATTCCAAATCAACTGTCTTTATAAGCTTAGCAGTTGAACCTCAGACACAGTCACACTCTCAACACACTCTTTTTGGAAAAAAATTAAATCAAAATTTTGTTCTCAATAGAATACACAGAACATACATGTAGTTAATATAACTGCCATATCAATTATATACAAGCACCCTTCCAAAATCATTCTTACTCTCGTATAAACGATCGAAACCATGAATTTCAATATTTCAAGACAAGAGTTTAAACTCACCTGTACCGGCTGAAGCCTGAAGTACTGTACCATATGGCCGATCTGGTCGTAGAGGGCTAAAGAGGACGGCCCAGGCCCATTTTCCGATCGCAAACACTGAGCCACCCGGGCCGGGCCGGGCCGGGCTGGGCCGGGCGCGATGTACAGCGATGACAGGCCATGGCATCAACACTCGCTTGTCGTGTCTCGCACAAAAACCCCGCTTCATAGTAAAGTGACGACGTCACTCGCACACGCAGGATAAGCCAATCGCAATTCACTATATTGTCTTTGTGCGGCAAACCGAAACCAATTTGCATTGATGGTTTAGCTTTGCGCATGTGTGGTTAAAAAAATGTTGAAACTTTTGGCAGGGATATTGAATATCCGATATAATAGACTTTTTTTTTTTTTTTTTCTATTTTCGGGGTTCAGCGTGAGAGTTCCTATGATCAGCGTGAGAGCTTGAGAATTGGGTGAATTGCGTGAGACTCACGCAGATTGCGTGAGAGTTGGCAGCCCTGCAACTAATAGTCGTTATTTTTCCACTTGAAGACATTTTAAAGCCCCACCTTTTTATGCCTCCGCCACCGAAGGTGGTGCCGGAGGCATCATGTTTCCGGGTTGTCCGTCCGTACGTCCGTACGTCCGTCCGTACGTCCGTACGTCCGTCCCGTTTGACCGTTATCACAATATCTCAAGAACCATTTAAGATTTAAACTTAAGACTCGGGAATAGTATTTATCACCATAGGAAGACGATCTGATAAGATTTTGGAGTACGTAGGTCAAAGGTCACAGGTCACAGAGGTCAACTTATGAAATTCCTTGTATTGAGTTTGTTAGCGCGATATCTCAAGAACCATTTGAGATTTAAACTTCAAACTTAAGGATAGTATGTATCACCATAGGAAGACGATCTGATTAGATTTTGGAGCACGTATGTCAAAGGTCAAGGGTCACAGAGGTCAACTTATGAAATTCCATACATTGAGATTGTTATCATGATATCTCAAGAACCACTGGAGATTTAAACTTCAAACTTAGTGATAATGTGTATCACTATAGGAAAACAATCTGATTACATTTTGGAGCACGTAGGTCAAAGGTCAAGGGTCATAGAGGTCAACTTATGAAATTCCATACATTGAGATTGTTATCATGATATCTCAAGAACCACTGGAGATGTAAAAACTTCAAACTTAAGGATAGTATGTATCACCATAGGAAGACAATCTGATTAGATTTTGGAGCACGTAGGTCAAAGGTCAAGGGTCACAGAGGTCAACTTATGAAATTCCATACATTGAGATTGTTATCATAATATCTCAAGAACCACTGGAGATTTAAACTTCAAACTTAATGATAGTGTGTATCACCATAGGAAGACAATCTGATTAGATTTTGGAGCACGTAGGTCAAAGGTCAAAGGTCACAGGGCTCATTATGTATGCAAAAACAGCTTGTGATCGCGTTATCTGAACAACCGATTGATGGATTCCTGCCAAACTTTGGTCATGTATGTATCTTGCAGAGCTGATGAACTGATTAGATTTTGGGGTCACGAGGTCAAAGGTCAAAGGTCACAGGGCTCATTATGTATGCAAAAACGGCTTGTGATCGCGTTATCTGAAGAACCGATTGATGGATTCCTGCCAAACTTTGGTCATGTATGTATCTTGCAAAGCCAATGAACTGATTAGATTTTGGGGTCACGAGGTCAAAGGTCACAGCGCACATTGTGTATGCAAAAACAGCTCGTGATCGCCTTATCTCAAGAACCGATTGATGGATTCCTGCCAAACTTAGGTCATGTATGTTACTTGCAGAGCTGATGAACTGATTAGATTTTGGGGTCATGAGGTAAAGGTCAAGGTCATGCGGCTCATTATGTATGCAAAAATAGCTTGTGATCGTATTATCATTAGAACAGATTGATGGATTCCTGCCAAACTTAGATCATTTATGTATCTTGCAGAGCCAATGAATGGTTCATAAGATCAAAGGTCATGGGCTCATTATGTATGCAAAAATAGCTTGTGGACGCATTCTCATTAGAACTGACAGATGGATTACTATTTAACTCAGGAAATCTTGCAGAGCCAATGAACTGAGTAGATTTTAGGGTCATGAGGTCAAAGATCAAAGGGTCATATATGTATATGAGAAATTGCTTGTAATCACGATATTCTGAGAACATGTTAATGGATTACAATTGAACTTGAATTTGAAAAATTTCTTCCGTTTCGGTTTGTAAAATTGCTCTATGACGGAGGCATCATTTTCGACTGCGCGCAGTCGAATTCCATCTAGTTTAGGGAAGTTCTAAATTAGTATTATCTTTCAAATGCAGTTGGAATTTAACTTTTTCATTTTTTTGGCCTGCAAATGGGACATAGTACCTTTAAATGATTTTGAGACCATGTGGATAGTAGACAGGCTTTGTGTAGACCATGTGGGAATAGACTTTTTGGTTAGTAGACAAACTGGTTGTAGACCGTTGTAGACCAAACAGAAATCCACCATTTAAATCGCACCGACCCTGCATGAAACTAGTGGACACTACATAGAATCAGCATACATGACCCACATGTTGATATTTAGCTGTACAAGAAATGATTGTTTACTGCCTTTAAAGATCAGGAAGTAGCGCTATTCACAGGAAATGTTTTGGTAAGAGCAGAGAAGCACACATAATTTATTTATTGAAATATTTTAAAGTCAAGCAAGATATGATTGATCAATACCAAACAGAGATAATACATGTCACAGTTCGCCATCACTGGTTTGTTCATTTTCTACAATTTAGTGTTGAAGACTCTTCAGATGCAAACAGAGTGATGTTGTATGTGATCATCATTGACATATTTGTAAATCTACAAAAATTGATTTCTTGGAATCCATGAATTTTAAAAGCAGGGTCAATATATCAAGCCACTTGTGCTACAAATCTCACATCTCCCTAGTGTTATGCAGCTTCTTAGCATGAGTTAGGGTGTGTATACTGTGTGTACGTGTGTTGAAAGCTCTTTGTTTTGATGTGATTGTGTAGCTAGCATGCATGCATGCTCAGCTAGCTCACGTTCATGTGTGCTAGCTAGCTCATATGAATGGCGGCGGACCTAAAATTACATTGTATATACGACAGTGCTCTGTGTACATGCTGTTGTGTATTAAAGCGAGTAGGCGCAAGTATGCCTCTTCAGTGTTTGGTTTATGGCAGGGAGAATATATCCTCAATTTTTTTCCTCTTCATGAAAAGGCCATTATTACTGCATTTTCCTCACTAAATGAATGACTTATTCTTCAAGAAATGCCTCAGGCTCATGTCATAGATGGAGGATTATGTACTCTTATTCAGGAAACATCTACATGTAGGCCTATGTATACAACGTATATCATTGCAACTAAAACATGAGAAATTTTCCAAATGTAAACATTCTGGTTATTCTGTGAAAACTGTATTTCTATGGTCTGAATGTAGAAAGAATTGAAATATATGTATCGAGGCACTAGTAAATCAGATTGTCATACTTCTTTCTTTAACTTCCAGGGGAAGTCCACCCTGATATTGTTAGTTTTCATAGAAGCAGAAAAATGAGTGACGTAGGTTGGGATGTCCCCTCCCTAAAAAAATTAAGCAATTTCTATTTTTGCTCTAAAGTAAATGTCCAATCATACATGCACCTTATTTATAATTATTGGATATATGTTCTATACAACCCATGTATGAAACAGATCTATTCCATCATCAATATAATGAAAGTTTACACAATTTTATGAACGGAGCAAATTTGAGAGGACCTCGCAAGAAATGTTGCAGTGTTGCCAATTCATTACTTTCCTATTTTTAATTTTGATATTACTCAAAGTGTCACTATTATGTTTCTTCAGTTTCTCTGCTCTTATTAAAACCAGCTAATTATCTGGATGGACTTCCGTAATGCAATGAAGGAGAATAGATAACTGAAGTGAAATATTATTTCCCATCCTTTCATCCATACACTTCAGGGCTGGAAAATGCTTATTGTGTAGTGCCAGGTGTTCTCAAGCAATAGTTTGCAAGATTTTCTCTTCACTACATGTGACAAGTTGAGAAATAGATTCATGTTGTAGATCATGTTACAATGGAGTTATTTTTAATTATAAACCCTTTCAATATTTTATGATTTTGCAAATCAGTAACAGGAAAAAAATTGGCTTAGTGAGGATCATAAAAAATAACTTTTACATTTTTGAAAAAAGGTCAAAATGTTTGTGGAAGCAAATTTATCGACAGAATTATTTAGACATTGGCCTATGCAGTTGCATGGTCATTTTGTTTTCTTTCATTTAAATGTCAAGAAATGTAAATCAAAAACAGTTTGAACGAAATCGGATAACTAATAAGAAAGTTATACATTTTTAATGACTTGAAAAACTTTGAAAATCACAAGACTTATTGGTAATTCACTCATGAATCTGTGACGTCATTGCCTCACTATCGACTAATTGTTTTCCTGATATGATAATATAAATTTTCCATTTTCCCCCTAAAAATCTTTTTTCCTCACACCAGCATCCAAGTTAATAATGCATTTTTGTGTGTAGATGCACTAATATACCGGTAGAGTAATTTTTTCAGTTAAATCAAGAAAAACTTGAATTTTGATTAGCTACTGTACGTGTATTTATATACAAATTAATGATTATGAATATATACAATATTCAGAAAATAGTATCAATTCTTCAAAGTTCATAACAGATTTTGTGAAATGTCATGCACACAATATGATACAAATCATATAATCTGGGCAAAGGCAGGGAGAAATAATAATATAATAAAAATAATATTCCGCTTTTATAAGCGCATTACAGATATACTATAACCCCGGTCATTAGATTCAATACTTGCCGGCACACACTGTGTGCACAATCTCCACTCCCTTGATGCTCAAAAACTGTTTGACCAACAATGACGATCGCATCCTACCGGGCACCCATTTAACACCTGGGTGGAGAGTACAAGTGCAGGTAAATATCTTGCCAAAGGAAATTAGTGAAGTGTCAGGATTCGAACCCTTGACCTCCGCATATCCAGTCAAGTGCCTTAACCCTAATAAGGCCGGGCTATTTGAAGTCTTACTACGGCCGGGGGGGGGGGGGGGGGGGCCATTATGGCCCCCCCCCCTAAGATCTCGGCCGTGAAATGGCCGATCTCCGCGAAAATTTGCACGCATGTCAAGTGAAGTGTATAGAACAATATGATAATTTCAATTTTTTGAAAAAAATCACTCATTTGCATATTTATGGTAATTTATGCAAATAACGTCATAAAATCACATTTTTACCCATAAATCATATATTATTCATATTTAAGCATTCTTTTTCACTACATATATTCATTAGACCATTTGGAACAATAATACGACAAAAAAAATTGGAAGAGCCAGCTTATTCCTTATGTTATCTCTTGTTTTGATAATTTCTTATGTATTTCATTGTTTTTTTAACTTATGTATGTTATTGTTTTTTTTTTTTTTTTCATTTCTTCCTACAATTCATCTATTTTGACTCCCAAAACAACCACCTAAACTTTAAACAAGACCCAATAACCAATGTTTGATCTATTTTTAGGAAAAATGACATTTCCATATGTTTTGTACACAGATCACAAAAATGAACGATTTTTGGGCTGACATGCAAAGACAAAAGGTCACGTGACCTTGTAACTATAGGTCCGATTTTTTTTTTTTTTTTTTTTTAAGATGCGCAAGACTCTAAAGAAAAAGTCAGCGAGCGGCGATGCGCCATCCATATGCGTTCTCGAACAATCAGAAAAATCGTGGAGGGGGGGGGCCATAATGGCCCCCCCCCCCCCCGGCCTTATTAGGGTTAAACCACTCGGACACAACAATCAAGTTTTTTGAGATAAAAAGGGAAATTAATGGGATAAATATATATATAAAGCAGTTGATAAATAGTGAGGCAATGACGTCATAAACTGATAACCAAATTGGCAATTTGTGTAGTGATTTTTTAAGTTCCATAGTTTTTCTTACTTAAAAAAAATAATATTAATTCCTTATTAGTTTACCGATTTTACTCAAATCTTGTTTGCTCTGTTTCTCTTGTCTTTCTTCATCAATTAAAAGCAAATTATTTTCGGAGTGGACTTAGTTTTGAACATGAAGGCCCTATATGGGCAAATCAAACAAGTTTTGTTCTCTTGTAATTGTTACCATTTTAGTGTAAAATGAATTTGCTTACCGGTACTGTATATATTCGCTTAGCAAGGCTCCATGGATAGTATTATAATGTAATATCCATGAATCATTTCTCTCTACCAATCATCTGTGTTTACATGTACTATGGATACACTACCCAAACAATCAGTATCACTTTGATCCAGGATGTAAAGAATATTTTCATTGATATGCAAAAGTTAACACTCTACAGTCTACATACAAATGTACATTTAATACCTGTTAGGAATTCCCAGGTGTATCATGACCAGGATATTAGAAGCAAATAGCCTGACTAAGTACTGTTAACCCTGTAACCGATAATCGGATCAGGGGCAGATCGTAGGCCGATCAGGTGAAATGGGATATTAAATTCTGATCGCCGATCAATGAAAATGATTTGGGGGGGGGGGGGGGGGGGAGAAAAAAAATGCAAAAAAATTGTCAAGATTTGGGCTATCAAATACTATGAAGTAATGCAAAGCTGGGATTATTTTGCATTCGGAGTTGTTGTAGACTACATGTTTGTTGATATTAAGTGTTTTTTCATGATTTTGAATTTAATAATATTAGTCTAAGGAGAGAAAAGGTAAATCATGCGAGCCGCCATTTGGGATTATAATGTAGGCACACATTTTTTTCATTGTCATTATGAGTGATATTAGGTACATGTATAAGTGTACCGTATTTGCCGGCGATAAGGCTGCAGTGCCGTATAGGCCGCACCCCCGATTTTAATCGTTTTTGTTTTTTTGTTGTTGTTTTGTTGCCGAAAACCCACGCGGGGAAGGACCTTCATTTAACATCGAGGTGCAGTTAAAGGCGCTGATTTGTGCTTGTAAACTTGTCACAAATAATAGTAACAATGTCGTTTGTAGAAGAATGTGTAAGATCATTAATGTGAATTAAAAACAATAGAGTACCAGGTCCTAGGATAGAACCTTGTGGTACACCATTTGTTATATAAAAAAAATTGAGGAATTATTATTATAAACTACATATTGAGATCTATTAGAAAGATTACTTTCAAACCAAGATAACAGACAAATTTTAGTGTTGTTGTAGTTTCCGAGTGGTGAGTCAACACACTGATTACTGAGCTGGGAGACATTGCCAGACATAGCGCCATAAATCGAAACTAAAAAAAAATTATAAAAAAAAAATCTTTTTTTACTCTTTCGCCGCATAGGCCGCACCCCGACTTTTTGATATTTTCTCTTCCAAAAATACTGCGGCCTTTACGCCGGCAAATATGGTACTCAAAATTTTAAGTACAACAGTAAAAAAATAATATCATATTGAACTGATACTTTTTGCCAGAGGCATTATGTTTTTTTAAATGTTCGTCCGTACGTCCCGTTCTCGTGATCACGTTATCTCAAGAACCAATGGATGAATTACCACCAAATTTGGGTCATTTATGTAACTTGCAAAGCTAATGAAATGATTAGATTTTGGGGTCACGAGGTCAATTTTTTTTTTTTTTTTTTTTTTGGGGGGGGGGGGTGCTTTATGGTATGGTTTGACGGGAGGAGTATGTTGTATGTTGGAGTATGTATGTATGATGTAGGCATGTATACATATTTATGACCCTCCTAAAATGTATGTGAAGTGAAGTTCATACTTTTGTGTGTGTCCTATACTGTGCAGTGTGTTGAAGAGATAGTGTTTTGATTCTGCATTAAAATTGTTAATTGTGTAATTACTGTAGATTTTGTGTTTTATCAGGCATTGAACATATTAAATGTTGTCAAAATATATGTATGATGAATTGGAGGATAGGCCTACATGTATGTTCATCTTGTCATATCATCTAGGCCTTACAACTTTATTTAAGGCCCAATCCAACCTTCATAGCAAATTGCTTTAAATGAAGAAAACAAAATGACATAAGACAGATCTATATGATTTTTAAAAATTGAACTACTGGTAACTATACATAAATGGGAATGTTATACAATTTAGGCCAAATTGTAATATCACTGATTCATAGAGCCGAAACAACTTTCTTATTTCATAATTTATATTTTTTGTGGATGCTGATGATAATCGTCTTTTTTTTCTCTTCTGTTTACAGCCCAGATTCAAAGCAAAAGATAGAGAGCTTATTGGTAAGTGAAATATAACTTTAGTTTGCTTATACTGTACTTGTCTAAAACTTTGTTTACCTACCTGGATTAGACCACCTTGAATAACCTCCATGGCAATAAGAAAATATTTTACAGAGAAAAGAACGACTCCTACGCATACTCTGATCTCTGTTAAATGCCCACAGGTTTTAATTCACACTACACCAATTAACATTTTCAATATATCTTTTTATTTTATTGCGAAGGTCTTTGTGGGGCAGTTAAACACATGTGAATGAGGCCCTATTTTGTTAACAATTTTTATTAAACAAGGCTTTTACATGCAATGCTTACTGGTACATAATAAGGCTGCGACAAGTGCTTTGATAGTCATGTACTCATAGTTTGACGACTACACAAGTACGATATTTTGTACACGTATACACGGGCGGTTTGTTTTGTTTCGTTTTTGTTTTTCTTCTTCTGAGTGTCGATTTATGCCCCTCCACCTGGCACTGTGCAGGTCGACGCGCTCCCGTGCCTGGAAGAGCACCGGCATGGTACCGTGAGTAAAAATGTTTCCAAGCTCAATCATACACGGGGTGTCACTGTCAACTCACCACTCAGAAACTATGACCAAACTAGCTGCCAATGCTAGGATTTCTGTTTGGAATCAGAAGAAAATTTGTCTGTCATCTTTAGTTATAAAAACAACTTTGTTTCTATTATTTGTGACAAGTTCGAAAGCACAAATCAGCGTTTTCGAAAATAGACCAGGGGTGCTTCCTACAACATCGGCCAAAAAAAAAAAAAATCCAAAAAAATCTGAGCAGCGCCATCTCTTTAAACTGTTGGCGTAAATATGATTTATCGTGGAGTTACAAGTATTCTCTTAATAGAAGCCATTTTTTCATGGAAATCTGATGATGTGAGTAAAATCACCAAAAGAATGGCTAGGCATTTACAACAATTTTTGTTCCCTGCCATGTCAACAAAATAAACGACTGAATAAACATATTTCTTACCAATTTGGTCGCTAGCATTTCAGCACTGATGGACGGCCTGTACTCGCAAATTCTTATTTGCATCATGCATAATATGGGTAGGATACGGTACTTTGTATGAAGCACGCGTTAGCAGTGTACATGTGGTGTTGACATCATATCGGCACGCGCACAGCCATGCATGCATTATATTGCCAGTACTTGGATCATGCGGGCTCGTAGGGCGATGCATCATTGAACTGCAAGCCCTTGTCCATTGTGGCTGGGGCCGGGCGGTTATCAGTGCATGGGCGATCAGAATCAGAAGCGAAATACAGGGGCGACTCTTCCTACCCTTCAAGTACGGTTTTCAGGATTTTAGGGGGCTATTTTGAGATACACAAGGGCAAAGTAGCCTGTCCCTCCTATGTATTTCCGACCCTGACACATACGCCAATTCGGCTACTCAAGACCCTCAAATTGTAACAATTTTCTCTCTTTTGGTGAATCTTTCATATATGGCTCCTAGGGGTATGTAGGAAGTTATTAACGCCCATTTAGATCACCAAACGATGTAGTTTGGGTTTAGTTCTCCTTTAAACAAATGCAATATTCTTACTTCGTGTAAGCTAACAATTGCAATGATACTAAATTCAGTCAAATTCAAAATCAATGAACCTTTACTCAAGTCGAAACTCTACCAATAACTCATCTTAGTTTACCTCGGCAAACCCTGTGTTGATTGCTTGCATGCTCAACCAGTGCAGCTAGCCCCCACGTCAACGTAAAGCAATATTGGCTGCAAATGTGTCCCCATGTACAACCAAAACTAACATCATATATCTCAAACACTCTCAAATTGACTGAAAGTACGCCACAGCAGGCAACAATAATTCAAGAAAATATTCTTCTATAAATCCTAGAGGCATTAACAATGTGAATATGTTTGCAGAGCTATGTTTTGAGCTTCTTAACAAATGATTGATATCTGAACGTTTGAATTTCCCCATGTATACCCATGCTTAGGTAGTTTCTTACATGTACCCCTACTTCATTAGGCCAGCTAGTCTGCACATCCTGCTAGCTACCTACCGTACATGTATAATAATCTCTGCCCATGCACTTGAAAGTGCACGTGCTCAGACTTTTTAGAATAGTTTAGTATACTAGTGCTGCCAATTTGAAGAAGATAAAAGCTGATTCATGTACATGTAGCCTTTCAAATTTCCTGTCCACAGACCTCAATGTTACCAAAATTACTGTTGGGAATGGGAGTATCAAATATATATATGTGAAGCTCATTATTTGAGTGACCCTGAAGTACCAGTACGATATTTATATAAATTGCCATCTTGTCTATGGTCTCCTCCATGTGTTTTTCTCTTGCTAGGCTGACATCAGGAAACTGGATGACAAGCAGAAGCTATTGCTGTATCTTCAGCTTCCTTCAGGCAGCCCTGAACAGGACGTATCCAGTAAAAGGTATTCTAATCAAAACCCTTCTCCCTCCATGATCACTCCTTCTCCCTCCCTCCCTCTGTGCTCAGCTCTTCTCCAAGTCTATGTTGTATACATCAGGATGCAAGGCTTACAAGTTTACATCCCTATTCGATGAAGGGTCATTCTTGTATTGCGCAGGACATTTAGGCAATATTTTCTGGCTTTTAAAGAAAAGAAATCTGCAGTTAACATTTGTTAAATGATAGTAGTAAATCAGTACTGGTGGGCCCTGTAAAGACATGACAACCATTTACAAAGGTTGTAATGCCAATACACAAATGGAATACATTAGACAAAGGGGATATCAGACACAGAAAACAGTTTTTGAAACAAACAATTAATATGCAATTGGCTCTGTTCATTGCATGGGAGAATATCATTGGAAATCTGCTCGATAGGCAGACCTGGGCCCCTGTTGCATAAAACTTACCATTAATGGCAACTACCATGGTAACAGGGCTCAACAGCCAATCAAAATCAAGGTTTCCATGGTATTTACAATACGGTAGATGGCAAAGTTACCATCAATGGTAAGTTTTGTGCAACGGGGCCACATGTATTATAACCTGTTCAGAAGAAGTGAAATAGGTACACATTGTACACATGTATAAAGAATACTCATAAAGCCAAAGGAGCGTTCAGACTAGTTTTTATCATATAAAGATACAATTATTGAAGAGGTCAATTGACATACCAGCTGGCCAATCACCACTGCACGCTCACATCATGTTTTCTGATCTACACGCTACAAGGATATTGAGACCTTGAGCATACGGTAATCCTTATTTATAATGACTTCACAGGAGCTAGTCACATTTTATCAAAAAAAGAGAACAAGAAATATGTGTAGGCCATAGCGATCAGAGCCTGAATCCATTTTCTTCCATTTGACGCACTAATTTCTATGTGTGTGACATTATTTTGCTTTGACTTAGTACATACCTCCAAATTGTCTTGTGCAGATTAGAAAGAATTAAACCTTTACTCGGGTGAAATGTTGTGTCAGAAATCATTTTTAAATAAAAGATAGTAATACTCTGTCATTTAGAGGTGTTGTGGTCTAGTGGATAAGTCACCCGACTGCAGATCACAAGGTACGGGGTTCGAGTCCCGCCGCAGCACTAATGTGCTTTGGAAAGACGTTAATCTACATTTGCCACTCTCCACCTAGGTGTTAAATGGGTACCCGGTAGGATGCGAAAGTTAATGTGTTGGATGAGCAAGTGTGCGCTTGTTAAATGGCGACTGGTCAGAATGGTCTCCAGGGAGTGGAGAATGTGCATTGTGTGCGGGTAAGCATGAAGCCGATGACCGGGGTAATAATATATCTGTAAAGTGCTTAGACACATCGTTGTATCAATGTATTGGGCGCTATATATAAAAGCGGAATATTATTATTAATTATTATTCATCTATTGATGAATCCCTGATTTTAAAAGTCTATTTTTTTCTTCAAAATTTTGAATTTCCCTAAGTGTTTTTCTTTTCAGACATGTACGGTCATGACCTCAACTGGGACCACCTCACATCCAATATTCATTTGTTATTTTTTCCCTCTTACATGTTATATTTTTGCTTCATTTTTGCTTGATTAGAGTTCATCAAACAATTGCAGGACATTTGTTTGGTACCGGTACTCCCTTATATACCATGAACATGGCATCTGTACAGGAGTATTTTGAAATGGAAATTTATCCCCGTCTCTTTACCTATTAAAGTTGAGCTTTTACATGTGACGTACATCTATGACCTCTACCTGAACTTATTTGTCTGAAACATGTCCTGACTTGTCTAGAGAGGCCCATATGGATAATGCTTCAATATATATAACATTGTGATGAGGCGGACAGTTTGCCTACCGAGTATATGAAAGCTAAAACAGTTTCGGTGACCGTTAAATATAAAAAAAGAGAATGTCATATAAAGAATCATCATATAGCAAAAGGAGCGTACAGAATTGAGGACGATAAATTTAAAAATAGAGAAATAACAAAACTATTTCATGCTCCAGCAACTACTATATATATATATATATCAAAGGAAGGGCATTTATTTTTCTTGTGGTAGGGTCTGTGCTCCGAGTTTATAAATACTCATTTTCTGCACAGCTTATTTAACAGCGCTTTCTTTCTGCCAGATTTTGTTTTTCTTCTATTGTGTACAACATTTCAAATACAATTAAGTTTAAAGGTCATGGACTGTTAAAATACAAACGCATAAAAGATGTGGTTGCATTGATGGGAGGCTTGAACTCTTTTATATATACTATAGTTTTTTTTATAATTTTTTTACAAATAGAATTTTGCTATGGGAAATAACCTTATTAGAAATTACATACCTAATTCTTTTCTATTATCTTAAAGTGTAAAAATCTTAATACCTAGTTCTACTCATTTTATAAAGTTTCACTTCTTTGTTCCAAATGTTGATCCCTTTATTTTGACAGCGCACAAGACCAAAGCCCTGGAAGGTCCATGATAATAACATCCCTCTAGACCAAAAAAACAAAAGAAATGTGTAAAGTGATATAGAAGGATAGCAAGTTCCCATAGGTCAACAAACCAGGCAGCCTATGAAACTGACAAATAAAAAGAAGAAACGCAACAATGTATACAAAGGAAAAATGTTCATCTTGTGGGCAGTCTTGTCGGCCGTTGATCTTGTGAACCCTCTGAAAGGTGGCTAAAATACCTCCAAGAGATGGAAAGGTTATGGTCTGTTGACTTGGAATATCTGAAATCTACAATACAGTTTGAAGTTTCAGGAGACTATGAAATAAAAGACTTCAGGTTTTGGGAGAAAGAGTGAACCATTAGTCTGATAAACCTTGGGTTTTATCTTTTTCAACCTACATCCTACTATACTGCATGCATACCAATGATAAATTGTATTTCTCCTTGTTGACAGCTCATCGCCGATGCTAAGCAGTTGTCGGATGGACCAGATGACGGCTGTGAACTGGGTAAGGAGTCACATAGAAGAGAGTCCTGATACATCCCTTCCAAAGCAGGAGGTCTATGAAGAATACAGGTAAGATATACAAGCAGGATACTTAGAGGGGGGGGGGGGGGGGGGTATTTTTATGTTTGATTAAATCAATAAAATTTAAGTGCTCACAAGTAATTATATAATGATTACAATGATAAGAATAATGTAGCCATTCACAGGTTGCCAAGTAGCCAGACATTAACACTAGTGCTATGATGACCAGATAATGGAAATATATTGATCCATAAGTATTGCATGCAATACTTTGCAAAAATGTTGGGAAATGGCTTTCAATGATTATAACAACATCATATCTTTGGGCTGTGGATTTCAAGTTAAAAGTCTGTCAGTAATGCAGACTATAATCGAAAGATGAATAGAATCATTCTGTATTTCCTTCTTACTGTGCATTGTGCCCTAAACCTCTTATTTACATGTACATGTATTATGTGTTAATAAATTTGCCAGATGTATAATAAGGTCAGGGTTGGTTTACGCACATTATTTAGCATCACTTCCCTGCTTGGCAAGGCATACACTGATTGTTAGTTCTCCAAGTATTTCCTTCCTATCTTCAACCAATACATGTACATGTATATATCTTATCAATTTGCAGTAAATATTTATGTGCATGTGTGTACAGTATATGGCTAAACCTTGATGCAATTGCAGGAGTAAATTTATGTTGATCCACATGTATGATGCAATGATGTATAAGTTCCTGGTAGAGTGGTAGTTCTAGGCTACATGAATTAATGATACAAAATTATTTATTCTTAAGCAGTTATCTCATTTGCTGAATTGTGTTCATGTTTAATGTTGATTAAAAAATGTAGTATGCACAAAGTGGATTATAAAAAATAATAATAATAATAGTGGCTACTTGTATAGCGCACAGGTCCACCTTTCGGTGCTCATGGCGTTTAAAAATTAATAATATTTGTATACAGTAGCAGAGCAAGCATCCAATCTTCTCCTTGCAAACTCCATATGTGGTAGCTGGTATGCTCGAAACTCTGGGGCATGTCAGTATGATGGGGTGTTGAGTAGAAGCAAGGCTTGTAATTTCAAATACACATACATTTCATACAGCAAATATTACATGCATGTCATTATCCTATGTGACAGCTATTCAGCTCCATATTTAGCGAGCATACTTTCAACCCCTGTCTGTAGTGTCAGTGAAACACTGTAAACTCTGGTATAGTAAATTTATAATTGGTCATATCACATTGAATTCTGAAGCATTCTATACATGTTCAATATGTCATGTACGTACAAGCTAGTGCTGTAAGTCAGGCGCCTTGTTCAGGTTTGGTTCGGTTGGACAGAAATCTGCAAACTGTACAACATGGTATAGAAGGTATAGAAGAATGTCATTTACAACCCTAATTACAAGAGCAGTTTCACAACTATGGTACTGTCTACAAGCTGATTGAATAGTAGCATTCAAATATAGAGGGCGCAAGTAGCTACAACTAGTGCAGCCCCGCTTTAATGCTCTTCCGTTTTTCAGAATATAGTTTGCCTGAATTTTGTAGATGATTTTGTAAATCATATAATGAATATGCATGTACAAACATAAGATGTTATACATGTTTCTATCTTTTTATTATTATTGTTTTGCCTGCAGAACTTTCTGTGAAAATTCTGGCCACCGACCTCTAAGCACTGCAGACTTTGGTAAGATCATCAAGGGTGTGTTTCCTGCTGTTCAAGCAAGGCGTCTAGGCACCAGAGGCAACTCAAGATATCCTTTTTAGTACAAGATGAACTGAGGTCATCGTCTGTCTATTTTCAACACTGTATTACCAGTACAGGCTTGTTCATATTCGGTTTATTCTGTGTAATCAATGAATAGCAAGTGGGAATGAAAAAGCAGCTGTGCACATCAAAGATACATTGTACTACTCATACTCACTCATTTTCACTCATAGGATACAAAAATATGGAGCACAGTACGATTCACTCATTGAGTAGTGAGTTCTCTCATTCCCATGGGCTTAACATACTGTAGGAACCACCCAGTTTGTGAAGGCAACATGTTCAAAAACAGAAACCTGTGGTATACCTCTGCTGTTTCCATCAGCACACTTGACAAATTCACTTTAAAAGTGGCTTTATTTGTTCTAGTTTCATTGTGGCAGTAGTAAGTTAAAGTTAAAATATTTGGGAATCATTTGACTTATAATTAGTTAAATTTTGAATAAACAGCTAAGTATGCAAGTAATGGGTACTAGATAAAATCCCCCCCCCCCCCAAAAAAGAGGGGAAATGCTGTTTTTTTTTAATATTCATTTTCTGAGTATAAATTTTATTCAGAAAACCCCCAGAAAACTAGTGTCAAAATTTATTTCCATACAGAGTGTAAAATATCCTCCCCCCCCCCTAAAAAAAAAAAAAAAAAATTGTAGAGTGTAATCAGTGTATAGTGTAAAACTGAAACTTTATTTTTCCAATGTGTTCAGAGAGCCTTAAATATTGTTTTTAAAGAACAAAAATAAACTTATTTATAACAATTAAGATGGAAGTATTTTGATGCTAGAGGGTGATATGAATGTTTATTATACCTTGACTACAATTGCACGTATTGCTACAGTGGCATGAGAAAGAAGCTTGAATTGACGTCCCCATCACTCCCACCGCTAGATGCTCCTATCATCAAACTAGGGGTGAGTCACAAACCCTATGATTACGGTCTTTCTCATTGTTAGAGATGAAATCATATTTCAGCTTTTGTCAGATTTTAGGGCTCCTATTCACATTTGTTAGGGAAAGTTTCATAATAAATTAAGATTTGTTTGGTTTTTGTTGTTGATTGAGATTGATAAAAGTCGAGTGGATTCATCGCCGGACTGTCGATTACAAGGTCCGCAGTTTGAGTCCTGCCGCGGCACTAATGTCCTTTGTCAAGACATTGATCTATAATTGCCACACTCCACCCAGCTGCACTGCCAAAGCCAGGGTAATTATGCTGCATTATTTGTAGAGCGCTTAGAGACTTCTGATAAAGTAACTGTTAGACGCTATATAAGCAAATATAATTATAATTATCATTATAAAATCTCCCACCAGTAAAGTCTTATTGATGTATAGTGTCCTGCATGGGAGCAATTCAATAGTCTTTGCACCTAAATTACAATGCAAAACTCATTCACCCTTTTTTCACTGCATGTTTTTGACATTTCTGCAGGTTGATTGTCTTCAGACAACATGTCCAGGCTGTCCTAAGTCTTTGCTTCAAGGAGAGGATGATCATCTCCAGAAAGCTGCTTCACATGTCATTTGTGAATGGGCAACAGGGATTGCCAACAAGACCTTCGCCAACAGCCTGCAGCTGGCTCAGCATCTCACGAATAACAAGTTAGTCACCAAGAGCTCCAAGTCCATCCTCATTGTCCAGAAGCACATGGGTGAAATTCCTAGGCCTGATCTAACTCCAGAGATGCGACACCGAGAGACCAACTACCACTTGAAGCAGACGTTGCAGTATCGACGAGATCTCCGCAAAAAGCAGGCAGAGGAGAACCAACATAGGCTGCATTCAAGTCCAGTCAGCAGCAAACACCTTACTGCTGAGGACAACCTCTCCTTACAAGTAATGCGCACCGACAAGGCTACACAACTAGAACAGAGAGATGTGCCGGCTTTTAGTGAAAGTTCAGTTGGAAACTCTATAACATTGTCGGAGAGTGGTGAGAGCAGTACTAACCCAGAGAATCATTTGTCTTCAAGTAATGCTTCTGTTGGAGAAGGTACCAATGTTGCATCCAAAGAAAGCCCAAGCAAGAGACGTTTTGCTCCAATACAACCAAAGACGCCGGTTAGAGAAACTGGTGCACCAATGGTACTAATAAGTCCATCAGCCAAGAATGTAAATGGACAACCGATGCAACTAGTTGTCATGAACAGACAGAAAGTCATTCCAGTGCAGGGTATATCAAAACTTACAAGTCCTCAGCAAATGAATGTGATATTGCAGCCTGGACAGAATGTATTTCAGAGTCCAGTTCAGTCTGTATCAGCGATGGGTAATCAAACACCAGTTAATGTTGTAAACAGTCCAGTAATAGGCAATACTGTCCTCAATAGTCCAGTCATACCAGCAAATAGTATTCAGAATGCCATCAAGAGTGGACAATATGTTCTTGTAGGAAACACACTTAAACAGTTGCGAAGTGGTCTTCAGACTGTCACTAACACAAGTGCTGCAATTAGACAGAATCAGGGACAGCCTGTTGCTTGCCAGAAGACTGGCCTGTCATCTCAGGGAATCACATATAACACGGGTACTAGCAATGTAAGATCACAAAATGTGACTCCAGTCTTCTTTGACAGAACTGTCCCAGCCTCAGCTCCAACTTTGACCAGCCCTGTCAATGTGATGACACAAGCCTCAAAGCTTGCATCCCCAGCCAATATCTTGGTTCGAAATGCTTCATCCGCTCTTGTGCACCTACCACTCTCCCAGTCGATAGCCGCAAGCGATAGCTCAATGTTGAAAACGTCTGTAACATTTGCAACCCAACCAATGAAATTACCTTCTTCTGTAGCTGTAATAGGTTCTGATGCATTCCAGGGTAATCACATTTTGTCTAGTGCATCTCAGAGTGGGGTCGATCCAAATAAGACAGCTCCCTCTCAGTTTACTGTAATAAATTCGACACTCCATGCTAACAAGCTTGAAAAGGGTACACCAGCTGGTAGAACTATTAAAACTGTTAATGTTGTGCAATCAGATGTGGGAAGGTGCGTTGGAGGATGCTCCAAGGCTAGTATCTTGCAGAACTCTGGGAGCAAGACTGTTGCCAGCTTACTAAAAAATGCTCAGGCCTTTTCATCATTGGCATCTTCTACAGTGGCATTACCAAAGCTGGCTGTACCCAGTACTGCAGTTGTAGACTCCTCAACAAATTTGGTCTTGGCACAAGTGCAAAATCTGTCAAGGCAACAGGATGGGAATAAGGTGCAGCATTATGTGATCCAAGCAACCGCTGGAGATGCTGGTAACCCTGCTCTGTCCAATGAGGGGGTTGCTCTGACATCAGCGATGGGTAGTATTGGCCCAGTAATTGTGAATTCTCAGGAGCTTTCATCCTTGCAACAAAGAAGCATCCTGACAGACATTCTTACAGAGCAAGGGAACATTCAGCAACAGGCAAATAAAGGTGGTTTGGCCTTCGAGACTATTTCAGTGGAAGATGCTAATGTACTGAACCAGTTGGTGACACAACCCTCTGTGTCCTTGTTGACCGATGCGGATCATAGTAATAACACCATGCTGATGGTTTCAGGCATGTCTGCTGCCACCATGCTTCCTCACAAATCCAAGTCCCCAGACACACAGCTCATAAGTCAGTTACCACAGAGTAGTCTGGCCTTTCGAACCAGTCAACACCAGCAAACAGATGTCAGTGTATCCCTGCCCCTGAGACAAGTCCCTAAGATGCAACAGTTGACGCAGATCCGGGCATCACAGCCTAAGATGCTTGAAAGGTTATTAGCCTCTGAAAATCTGTCTTATATTAGTACTCCCCAGAATGAGATACGCAGTGCTCGGTCTGTTCCTACTACACCAATAGCAGAGTTGCAGTCTCCACCACCTCACATGATGATGCGGGCCCAGAGTGCAGCTATTCCTGTACAACAAGGAGGAGACAGTGTACCACCTAGCCCTGTTGATGGCAAGTCATTTGCATTCACTCCAATAAACACAATTGAGTTTGAGGGTGGAGAGAGTCCTCTGAAACCAAAGCATAAACCCAAACCAACCCATCCCACTGTGAGGAGTGCATTAACACAAGCTCTTGTAGGCAATGACGTACAAGAGTTTAATCAGAGTAAGAGTAAGGGAAAGCGTTCTCAGCAATCTGAGTTTTTGACACCCAATCGCAAACGCCGTCTCTCCAGTAATTCAAAGAGGGTAGCTGCTGCAAGCCCAAGTGCTGTTCAGTTCCAGAACCAGGTCCAGGTCCAAGTACGTCAGAATGTGACATCTCCATGTACAAATCAACTTACCAAACAGCAATCTAGATTTTATATTCAAACAAGCCAACAAGGTGTTAATCAGGGTTCTGCTGTTGGTACTGGAAACATTCAAATCCCTTCTCAATTCCTTGGAGGAAGCTTACAGAATCAGCAGGCTACGTTGCTAAGGAGACGCAATCCCTCTGGTCCTGCCTCTTCTAATGTAAACATGCAGATGTATGAAAATGCAGAAATAGAACTTTTGAACCTTCTGAATGTTAATCCTAGCCTTCAAGCTATGCTAGATAAAAAAGCTTTACAGAACCGCAGTCAGTCTGTTCCTTTACCAGAGCAACCAGCCAATAGGTTTTCTAGGTTCCAGCTCCCAACTCAGCCAGAAGTTATAACCAATCAGAACCCTGTGGTGAGCAATCAGATTACTTCATCTCAGATGCAGATTATACCTGTGCAGTTAGAAGACCAAGTCAGACAGATTCATCCTACCAATGGATTCACGGCAAAACGCAATCTTACACAAGATCTGCTCAACCTAGAAGTGACTGAAGAGGATTTTGCTCCTGAAACCCTTTTGAATACTGAAATCAACTCTGGATCTAATCTTCAACCAAGTGACAGTCTTGGTGAAACCAACTGGTCTGGTGAACAAGTTGAAACCTCAGTGGCAACAGATACAAATGTCGGCTCCCAGCTAGCTGACTTCAACATGAAGTATGATGAGATGACGGATCAGCAGAATGGGAACTCAAACCATCTTGCTCCTAACCAAACTCTTCTCCCCAATCAGGCATTCAATGATACATCTAACAGTACAGCCTCATCCATTAGTGATGGAATGATGATAGAAGAATTTTCAGATAAAATGTTCCAAGATATTGAAGATCAGGGCTTTGAACTGCCTCCAACTCCTTGGCAAATGGGTACAAGTAGTACCTCTCTTTCAACTCTGGAGTGTGGTATTTAGCATACACCAGAATTACTTTGTCTAGATGACTCAGCCTTTGATGGGACTGTGGAGAATTTTGTATTGTATCATGGGATGCCTCATGCATTGTCTTTGTAGATTTGTTATTGTTGACTTATCAACATCCCTGGTATTAACAGAAGCAGAATTTTCAGAACCGTGCCCATCGTGAAGTCATCCATGCTATTGTTAGCACTGTCTCACATCATTATATTTTAGTAAGAATATTAGTTATCTGTAATAAATCCTAAGATTTAGGATTAGTATTAGTTATGTTATTTATTTTAGATAAAGAATCACCAACTGGATTTGGTGAAGTGAAGTCACCATTGGGATTGATGGTAATTCAGGAAAGAAAACCATTATTGCAGTAAACATCCCTTATGTACTAATACAGATTGAGATGAGATAACTTAGGAGTATTTTTATTACACAATGTTGGTAGCCCTTAATCTCATATAGGGAAATGCACAAGTGCAAGTGACTTGTGTTTTAAACAAGGTTTTCTTGAAATTTTAAATGGCAGTGTGAAGAATCTGTTTTTATTTGCACAATTTGATCAAATTTGTGTGCTTATGGGAATGAAGATATTGTAGTATATACCTAATGTTCTAGAAACTAGACTTGTGATAGTTGAGAATTTACAGAGCTGTAATATAAGAATGATGGTGATTTTCTGTTATTTTGATAACAAAACCTAGCCTGCATTGTGTATAGAAAGATATGGATGATGCACATTGTGGTTCCAGGCAATGTTTGTACAGTATATGATTCACAGATATGTAATAGATGCACTGGAGTTTTTAAAGAGAAAGATAAGCACACCATGATATGCAGTTAGTTCAAGTCATGCTCTTCCTTCTAGCCGCTTTAAATGGTTTTATATAGCAT
The DNA here is from genome assembly GCA_035222895.1 of Strongylocentrotus droebachiensis. Classification (NCBI taxonomy): domain Eukaryota; kingdom Metazoa; phylum Echinodermata; class Echinoidea; order Camarodonta; family Strongylocentrotidae; genus Strongylocentrotus; species Strongylocentrotus droebachiensis. The sequence continues at coordinate 36,457 of JAVYIG010009598.1, read as the reverse complement.
AGATTGGCATGGTGCTCTGATGCTCTCGTGCAAACAGTTATTACAACTGACATCCTATTAAAGCTACCCAAAGCTGTATGATAACTGTGTGAGCTTCTTGATCCAAACCCTCTCACATCAACATCATTTTCCTTCTATAATGTCATGCAGTGGTAATGTATTTTTCTCATTTACAACATTTTGATAGAAAGATATTCTCCTTCATTTTTTATGGATAGCTTAAATATGCATGAGTTATGAAACAATCTAAAGAGGTTGAAAGAAGGACTATACATTAAAGATACTATGTCCCATTTGCAGCCAACTTCAAATTCTGTAGAACTTTGCAGGAAATTATGAATATGTCATGTATGTCCTATCTGTGAAATTTAAACGTTAGCAGTGTCTTAGTATTCAAATTATGCAAGGAAACCCGTTACATTTTAGACTTCACTGTCTGACACTATTGAGTGACTGGCTGACTTCATTTTTTTCTCTGGTAATAACATACATAAAATGAGCTGTAAAGGGTTCATGAGCATTTGTCTACATCGATAACCCACCTCTTGTAATAGCCAAAACTAAAGTGATTAAATCTTTGCGCAGCACAAAACGTACATCATTCTGTCAAAGGGTCTGAAAATACGACTATTTACCAAAAGGATTGCAATCCCCAAAGTCAATTCGACAATTAATGGTCGTAATATTCCCACAAAAAGACATTTTCAAGCCCTTTTGTTTTGAGGGAAGTTCGAAATTAGTATTATCTTTCAAATGCCAGTGAAATTTAACCTTTTCACTCTTTTGGCCTGCAAATGGGACATAGTTATAGTACCTTTAATGCTCTTGAACATCCAATAACAACAAACTTGCATTTATGTAATATTCTACACATAAAAGCACAGAGTGAACCTCTGGTTTTCTGCTTGATAATAGAATATCCATGTAGGCCTAAAATAATGATGAGCTAACACTTTTTATGGGTTCTGTTCAGTCTTTTGTTTCCCCTGGGGAAAGACAAATTGTAAAACTTATGAATGCTATTTCTATGAGAAGTATGTTGATAATGACAGTGTTCAGATTTTTTTCTCTCTCTTAGACCTATATTAATCTTGCCTGTGTTGGATCCCTTGCCAGAGGCTTCAAGTAAAATATCCTCCTTTTACCATATTTTAAATTTGATTCAACACCATGTGCTCCTGTCATAGCAACAGAAGATAATGGTGCTGTATAAGAACATTTTCATGACTGTTTTGAAATAGGACCAATTTATGTGAGGTTTTTATTTTATGAAAAATGTACATCAATAGTTTCTGAGATGATGTACATGTATTTTAGAAAATAACTTTAATCCAATACAAGAACTACAGATAATGAATAAGTTGGGAAGATGTTATGTTTGATGAAGTATTGGGTTTCAATAGAGACTAATCAAATCAACCTGGTATATCATTTTCATGGTTTTATTCAGAAAAATAAGACACTCATTGTCACTGCAATCAATATTTGAGTGTCTTGTGCAGATCTTACACACCTAGAATCAAATTCAAGAGTGGGAATTTTATGTTTCTTCCTTGCATTCCAAATTTCTTGTTTAAGGCGGCCATGTTGAACTGTATAGGAGTTTATCTTTGTCATCTGTGTAGGTTACCTTTGATTGGAAGAGATATTACATTTTCTGTTTGGAGGCCAAAATGGCATTCTCTACAAAATTAGTTAACGCTCTTCTGGCTCCAAACAGATAATTTAATTATTGTTTTAACCGTACTATGAGGATGACAGGTGATTTACGGTGTTGAAAACAGTGACAGCTGTAAGTAAAATATTACATTTATTTCATGTTCTGATTTGTGGGGACACCTTTATCAGGGTAGAACACAGCCCCAAAGTTTTCACTAGAGGGCCTGCATTTTAGAGAAATCATTTTGTTTTGTGTTCATTTCATGATTTATTCATCACTTCAGTATTCCTCATATTAAGGCACATTCAGTCATTCAATATCTCACTAATAAAAATTGTTCCCACTCTTACAGCTCACAGACATATCTCTATTGTAAGTCTCAAAGTATCCCCACAATTGGATTATTTCCAAAGAATGCTGGTTTACTTGTATGTTGAAAATTCCCATTTCTTTTTGTTTCAAGAGGATCCGAGACCATGTTTTTGTTAAACAGCCATAAAAGCTCAAAAGAAGGGGGAAACACAGAGTTCTTAGAATTTTTTTTTTCCCCTCTTGAGATGTTAATATGTATCATAAATTTTCTGTGAATTGTAGGTTTAGATAGAAATTTCATTTGTGAGATATTTATAAGAGAGTAAGTCATTCATAAAAGGGAATACATCTGAAGCCAATAAATCATTGAAAAATAAACATTAGCCCTTGCTTTCTCAAAATACACATTTTATAAAGTAAATGTTTTAGGGGCTGTGTTTTACTGTTATAAAGAAGAAATTTATTATATTGATTTTGCAGTCTTCAATACCCTTCAAAATCAAGTGAAATGGTTGATTCGGTATTGCTATCCTTCTCTGATAATCAAATCCTTTTAACTCCTTTGATGAGATCTTAAAAGTAATTTAGATTAAAAATGAGAGGACATTTAATGTTAGGAGTGCATTATGGATGTAGTCGGGCTGCATTTATTTATTTGATGTTACTCTTTCAAGTTATGATTTGAATTATTAAAGATTTCAAGAAAGTTATTTCAAGATCCTGTTTTGTGATTCCCACTGATAGTTTATGTATTTAGCCTCCTATACACATACACACACACACACACACACGCATTGTCCTTAAATTGCCGTTTATCTTAAGTTGTAATGCTTTGATGATACATGCCATGTATAGTATAAACTCTAGTCTCTAGCTTGAAAGGACTTCTCTCAATGGTCACACTCTTTTTATTGAAATGAAGTAAAGTGTTTGATATGTGTGAGCGATGAAACAAAGGCCATTGATTCCTTCCTATTATTTTGATTTTCTTGCACTGCAGAGGACAAACATATTAATGTATTAATGTGTAGTAATGAAGAGGAATTTCCTCTATAGACTACACATTCTACAACATTGGCAGTGAGGTGGACTTCTACATTCATTATATAGGGGATGATGAAAAGTTGAATATTGTGATTGTCTACAATTGTGTCTGGGATCATGAACGTATTTCACTTTGGATATTATCATCAAAACAAGAAAGTTTTGTCAACCACATTATATAGTCCAAAATAAACTACTGGTACTCAAAAAGCAATTATATTATCTTTATGTTGGTCAATGGAAATAGGTCCTTGATGCTACAGTGAGACAAGGGATTTGTATTTGGTGAAACATCTTGAAATCTCTTGTCAAGCCTATTTTTCTTTGTTTTGTGTGTTGCATGATGTACATTCTGTACAACAGTTTGCTGTTGGAACATTTGTGATGTGTCATTTTTCTCATTATTTCACACCTGGCTTCCCATAAATGTCTCTGATGCATCGTGTCTTTCGTTCTGAATATGTTACCATGGTTATGATTTCATGTTGCATTAGTTCATTTGTAAATGACTCACTCCATGAAAGATTTGATGTTCATCCTAATTGTTTTACCAATGTTGAACATGTGTGCAGCATATTGACTAGCAACAGCCTTTGGTACTTATGAACATTTAAAACAGTTTTTTTTCTTCAAATTGTAACAGTGAACAATGAGATATTAATCAACATTATCTTAAAAAGCACTCAACTGTTGACCTTTATACTTTGTATTTGGCGTTGTGGTATTTGATGCACAATGCAAGGCCTTACACCAAATTTATAGTTCTTGTTTAATGTAGTGTGAAATTCTAATCAAGTCTAATTTTATCAAACATTACCTACAAAGTTTGTAGAAATTTATTCTGTACTTGATTTTGCATTTAGCATTCCCCTTTTTTATGAGACACTCTGTTTTATAATGTTTTTCAAAATATAATCATTGCTCTGTCTGTTCAGAAACAAATCTCTCTACTATCTGTTAATGTTGAAAATGCACATTCTTTTGTCAAATAGAGATGGACAAATATCTACAATTTCTTTATTGACAATTCACTGCATTCTACACTGATTTTGTTGTTTTGTTGTACGTGTTTGATAGTACATGTACCTCTAAAAGTATTGATGTGGCATTATGAGTTTGATTGATATGCATCCCACCCTCAATCATGGCTATAGGAAGGAAAAGATACTTGTACTTGTAGCTGCTTGCTTTGTACAATTTTAACAATGCTTTAATATCCCAGCTAAATTTACTTTTAATTTGTGATACTTGCAATGTTTTTACTATGTGTGAATAACACAGGTGTAGAAGAGCTTTTTATCTCTCAGAAGTTTTATGTTTGGTTGTTCTTCTAATTAGTTTGACTTGTTGAGTCATTGAGTCATCTCCAAACATACCCACCTTGCATCTGAAGGCAGGCATGGTTTACATGTTTGTGGAATAACATGCAAAATGAGAGTCAGAAAAAGTTGAAAGTACAGTGTTAGAGGAAACTATGTGTTATGATCCTTGAAAGGATTAAGTAGTGCTTGCCTGCACAGGATTGTCTGTGTTGAGAGTACATTAAAGGAACTGCTTTGAGTTCTAGGTATGAAGTAGAGTATTTTTTTGCACAATCTAATAATGTTCTCTACCCTAAATATTCGAAATTTGAAATAACGATACCTGCCTCACAATTTCGAAAGAAAATGAATGACAGCCAAGTTACGGCAACAAAAATATGAAATCAAGCTGGTGGGGCCCAATAATGCAATACAAAGTCCAAAGTGGTTGTGTTTGTTAGTCTGTAATTTTCCACCAATGTATGAAGGTTTTTGTCCTTATTTTGTGGGGGGGGGGGGGGGGTATTTTGTTCACAAGATAAGATTTGTCACTGAATGCATATCAAAGTACAGTAGAATGACTTTATGACACTCTACAAATGCATACTTATTCATTCATTCATTCTTACTAGAACTCAAGGAATCTGTAAAGGACATGATAATGAGCTACACATTTATAACATGAAGTTTGACACAGGAGCCAATACCTTGGGGATAGGTAACATTAGACTGGAAATGTAACTGCAAAATAAAATGCTATGCAGCTATGAGGCAGAGAAGATAAGATAATATTAGTTACTGTACATGGAAGCCATCTAATTTTAGCTGTTTAAAAAGGATATTTTTTCGATCCTATAATTAAAATTGGCATTTTCCTAGTTCCCAGCTACTAAAATACTAAAGCAATAAGTGTATATACTTTCATAGGCTGTGCACAAACACAAACATGACCGTATACATTTCACTGTACATTATTAAATCCAGATGCATTAATTCAGCATAATAGTTCGGGGGGCAAAACAATAATAATAATAATAATAGACACATTTGTATAGTGTGTAATGTTATGTTTCTAAGTGTTTTACACTCTTATAATTAGTGTGCCAGTCATTTAATTTGATTGCTAATCCGCATATGATATTGCATTCACTCCACTCCCTGGGGAGTTTTCTGGCCAGGCAAACATTTAACAAGCGCACTCATACCAATCCAACCAATTTAAGATTTGCTTCCTACCGGTGCAGTAGATTTGTAAATTTGATAATGTAATTTTTTGTTCAGTTATTTCCATTTGCTTTTATGTATGTATATTACTTGATTAGCCAAGTCACCATTTCTTCTTCTTGTTGGCTGCCCTGATAGTGACAATTTTATACACGATTGATTGTTTTTAGCGGTAAAATAGAAATGATAAATATAATCCAGATGACTCAGAAAATCTTGATGAACTATTAAACTTGTTGATTGTAGGAAGAGCAGACTGTGATATGATAGCTTCCTTTCCTTTTGTGATTCCCTCCCTCTGCTGCTGATCATATCACATTATTAAGGGTTATGCAGTGAAATCATACTATTGTTTGTTGTCTAGTTGCTACCAAGTGTTTGTTTGCCAAAAATCCTGCGTTTTGTATTCTGTATTTTCTCCTTTGGATTCAGTAAGAATGATTCATGTGAGGCATCATTTATTGGATAATTATACCACTGCAATTTCTTTTCCTTCTCCTTTCTTCGTTATGTAAAAGAAATACTCTTTCACATTTAAGGAGATAATTTTGAGGCTTTCATTTCTAGATATTGAAGCTGGATACAATGAGAGAGGAGAAGTACTGATAATCCAGCTGGTCTGTAAAGTGTGGTGCTTCTTTGTCACTTAGAATTAGAATGCAACTGTCTTTGAAAGAAAGAAAAAAAAGTAATTTCAACTGACAATATGCATTGCTGGGCAGGCGCTATTTGCGCAACATTTTAAACATATTTTGTGATGTATAGTTGATGTGTCAATGACTGGAACAGCATGTTTGTGTTGTTGTTTCTTTGCTCTATTGTTTTGATCCCATTTCACCATTTTTACTGTATTATCCTGTGTGTGTGCAAGAATCTGAATTTCTTATAATACAATCTGATAGAGCAACAGAATATATCTTTTGTCTGTATTTGTTAGTATTTGTTAGTGTGGTTTGTGTTTCTGTTGCCTGTGCATGAACTTATTAATTTGTTTCTTCAATATTTCACTGCAAGCTTTTCTTTTCCTAATTTGTGAACTTTATTTTGTTTAATTTTGAAGAGGCCTTAGATATTATCGGCCTACAAGTGGCAACACCTCGATTGTCCTTTTTTAAAGCACTTTTTAAACAGAATTTATTTTACAAAGCTATGATCTTTTCTTCTTGAAATTGGCAAAACTAAGGCTCTTCCTGCAAAATCATTCAAACAGATTTTAAAGAGCTATGGTCTCCCTTTAAAATTGGCAACGCCAAAGTTTGTTTTATCTTTTCTATTTGGTACATTAAAATCAGCTTTATAAAGGGACATACTGGAACTAGAAGGAGAGAGAGAGAGAGAGAGAGATGAGAGAGGGAGAATTTTGATGCTGGCAATGTTGTATAATCATAGTTCAGAAAATGGTTTTGCATTGTTGGAGTTGTTGACAATGGACCGCAAATCGGCTTACTCTATGTTAGCAGCTAGCAGCTCTTCATTTGTTTTATATTGAAAATTATAAAGTAATGTGTGAATTTGTTACCGGTATAAGCAGAGGGCCAAAAACAGAAAAGAGTGGTTCGTTTGCCACTACTTCACAAACTAAGCTCAAACTTTTAAATCACAATACACAATATTTCAGAGGTGTTTATTACAATTTGTAGCGGGCGCCCCTAAATCGGAGAGGGCTTCCCAAAAAACGGTAATTTTGATGAAAAATAGTATTTTGTACATGATATTTGAAGAAAACCTTGAACCAGCTTGGTGTCATATGAATGAATTAAATTACCAACATTTTGATACCAACTCTAATGGAATTTTAATGAAATTGGGATCGATTAACATCACAGATTAAAGAAACATGATTATTTTGACAGTTTGTTTTTAAATCAAATTTTGTTAAAAAACATTATTTTCAGTTCCTTTCCAGAAATTTGCCCGTGTACAAAGACAATATCTTGTGTAAAAGAGAGGCCTTTACCTCTTTTCAGTAAAAAGTTATAGCAACCCAAAGTCAATGACTTGATAACCAATAACCATCATTTTTAAACTTTCAAAATTAATTCAAACACTCGTTCCACACACAAAATCACATTATGACATACGCATACTGCACAGCTGTATATGATACATCTACATATTTTAATATTTACAAATAATTATATATCTGGTTGCCATTTTAATACATGATCACAGAATTGTATCAATACATCATGGATATGTCACGTACACGCACCTTAAAATTAAAACGCGTAGATTGATAAGAAACGTACATCATATCTTGGAAGTAATCGACACAGCCGACTGATTTTTAAGTGTATGAAAAACAGAACTTGGAAAGAAATATGCAACTATAAAATTCAGACCTGGGATAATTTTATCCTCAAAATTGATGACCCCTTCTTCTCTAAGACACTTGTACGTATTGATAGATTTAAATATAGGGCAAGTGAAATAGGATTTCATAACTCACTTTTATTTTACTAGCTAATATGATGGAATTACTTCCATTACACCAAAATTGTAATGTAGAGTGATCTGAAATGAATTTGTCTCTCTATTTTAAATCCAACATCTCAAAAAGCTAAAATTTCAGATATAGTGTGTAAAAATATTTATTGATCCATGAATACAAAATGGATGAAAATGGATGCACATCAAAGCACTTTTACTTAAAATGACCTTGCTCTATTTAATTTACTTTCTGGTATATTGCCTTTTAAAAGATATCTATAACTTACATACTGCAAACTCTTGAATCCCCTTCCTTGTACAAACAGCATACAGTTAACTTTGCATAACTTGGAAGTCACATAAGTTTGTTTTTTTCTAAAACAAACTATGCAAAACGTGTTATTTAAACTTCCAAAGTAGAATTTTGCAGAAGTCAAACTATTTCATGCAGTCTCAACAAATTTGACTTATGCAGAGTTGACTGTCTATGATATGTATACTTTTATACAGATAAAACACAAAGCCTTTATTGTGTGCCTGGCAGAAATTTGCGAGTATGGATTTTCTTTCCACAAACACTAATAAGAGTTCTCTTGCTCTGACAGGCACATTGACTTAACCCTTAGAGACCATCTCCAAACTGAATGATGAAATGGATAAATCATATATCAAACTCAATCTTATGAGCCATAGAATACAGTAATTGCTACTATTTATTCACAAAGCGTCATGCAGAGGAAAAACAATTGTTCGAAAGCTTGAATTCAAGAGCATCCAAACCTGGAAATAATCTCACGACCAATAGAAGACGACTTGATTAGCTTTTCTACGAGATGTCACATTTTGTAGGTTTGGGATGACTCGCATGACAATCGCTTGCCTAAAATTTCATTTCAAAACCATTATCCCCCCAAAAATATGAATCAACACAAAATACCTATTTATCCATATTTAAAAAATTATAACGACTACCGACTTGTAGCTTGCTATAAAACTGTCCATTATTATGATTAATAGTATATCCAATTACAAGTTCATTGCTTTTCTAACAACAACAAAATATTTGGAGAAAAAACAATCAAAGTTTTGGCTCATAACTGTCATAAAAATCATCCACAAACCTATAGAATGTGATATCATCTTGTAGGAAATGTAATACTCTTTTATTGGCATGCCACACATGGTAAAATGAGGTTTCGGTTCAAAAGTTTTTTTAAAAATCAAAAATGTAATACCGGTATCTGAAATAGTTAAACACTAGTTAAAAATGGTAGCCTTTTTGAAAAACGATCACCATTTTTTAAGCAGCATGTTTTGTAGTCCACCTAAAAATAGTGCTGGAAGGTCCCCTGAACATGTTGATACTGAACGACCTTTTACAATATCCCATGTCACAAAACACCCAAAATTGCACAAAACATAAGGTACACTGAACCAAAGTCCAACTTGGGATATGTGCGTGCCCTATATGCAGGGTTTTATGTTATCCTTTATTTACTTCATACTCCTTCACCGTTTACCTGCAGAATGCCAGGTAAAGTATATTGAGCTTGATGTTATACATACTGCCTATACACAAATTAGTTCTTCTCTTCAGGTGATTGGTACACTTTTAATGCACATCTTTCATGGGCAAATGGTGCAACATGCATTGCATTCTTTATCCCTATTATTTGATTTACAGAATTATGACCAGTCCATCATTATGAAAACTGGTTTTAATCCTAGTCCACTCAACAACATCCATAACAAATTAATGACATGTATATTGGTTATGGAAAGATTTAGCACACAAAACTCCCATGAGCTAGAGCCTTTGCTCTCCAGTGGATCTAGTTTGCCCTTTAATACAAGGTGTATTGAGTTCATATGATTTAGCGACAACTGGATATCATTTTAGGTCAATGACCCGATGAGGAAAGCATAGTTTGAAAGCTAGACAAAAATAATGACTATTATTATCCGTTCCAGGCATTTTGATAACAAAATAATACCATGTACTTTGCTTGTTTTACTCTTTCACTTCTTAAGTGGCCAATAATCATTACACATCACTGCTTTGGGAAAATTACATTTTTCTAATAGGCCACTGTAGCTCATAATGTTATGTTATAGTGGTGGTTATTTTACCTGACAGCTATTAAGCAATGAATGCTTATAATCTTATATCTAGTACACAGTACTACTTTGGACCTGACACCAAATTATTTGTTTAAATATAATTATACTGAAGTATTACTTTATGATAAATGAAGCACCCACCACTACAAATTCAAACAAACAGAGACTATTTCTCGACAACAAAAAGTCCCCCCTCCCCCCTTCCCAAGAAGAAGATAAGGAGAGGCATTACATCCTGAATACACCAAATGGTGTATCTGTTACTTTGGCATTGAGTGCAGCACTAAGACTCAGAGCTAGGACCTTCCTAGTGTCTGCTGGATCTATGACACCATCATCCCACAATCTGAACAAAAGAAACAAACCAAAAACATGATGGAGTCATATTTAAAAGCGACATCATCCTATAGTTAAGTAATACTTTGAATACAATCTTCCAATGTTGAGTTGAAAGGACTTTTGCCCATGTCATAATAAATATGGCTTTTCTATGATGTAGTATGTGAGAAAAATAACAAATGTAAAAAATATATTTTTTTTGTTTTTTTGTGGTGCTTTTCATTGCTTTTCAACAAGTGTCCTTTATTAATGAAGGTATGCAGTAGGTACCATTCTAATTCTTAAAGCTTTAACATTGAAATGCAAGTACTTTTCAAGGCAAACTATCCATTGCTTCCTTTTCTTTCAGTACATAAGCATTGCTGACATTTTCAAGTAAAGGGGGGGGGGGGAGAAAACAGAAGAAGTAATTTTTGTTTTGGGTCATAACAAAATCAAAATATTATCAACATATTCATTGCTAGAGCAAATTCGCCTTCTTTCCAAGGCAAGAAAATAAATCACAATATCATTCAATTACATATTGAAATGTCTCTGTAAATGTACACGGAGAATAAAGTGAGTTACCTGGCGCTTGAATAGTAAGGGCTTCCTTCCTTTTCATACTTGGCCAAGATTGGAGCCATGATGGATTCCTCCTCCTCTTTAGACAGCTGACATCAACATAAATGAATGAGAAAGAATTTGAATGTGAAGGACAGACTTGAAGGTTGTTCTATGTTTTGAGATTAAGGTTGGCTGGTTTTAGCCAAGAATCCAGTTACAAGAAAAACATGCATCCTGAAGTACTTCATTCATCATTACATCGTCTTGGTTTAAAGCTACTGACCACATTAAAACTTGAAACTGTCCCACTGTAAAACCAGAAATTTTTGAATGCATGAAGTGTTAAAGGTATTACAAAGTTTTGGTATGGGGTCATGAATTTGGTTCAAATTTACAAATTGGAAGCATATGCGGTACTACAATATTCATTGATAGTTGTCGCGGTTGAAATTGAGTCTAAAGTTATGAAATTATAAATAATAAACTCTTTGTGTTGTATAGCTCCCTCTCAAGGTCAAGCTATTAATTTAGCTATGAAACAATGTTTCTCGACTAAAATCGACCGATTAGCTAATCCCGTTTGGAAATTATATATCACAACAACATATTCTGAGATTTTCATGGTCGCAGCTACTATTGCACGACCATAGGCGCTTTTTGAAAATTATCAAAATTTACCGGGAGCACCGGTAATTTTTTTTAATTCAATTTTCTCAAAAACAGAAGTGTTTTAGGGGCTAATTTTTTTAGTGCTTATAATACATCCACAGGGGCATCCAAATATATAAAAAATGTAAAGATTCCCTATCCACCCAATTTTCAAAATTTCCCAAAACTTTGTATTACCTATAATAAACTTTGCCACAATTAAACTGAAACATATTTTGAGATTCGCAAAGTTTCTTGATATCAAAATAGCTGTAATTACCATTTGCTCAAGTTTAATGTAGCAAAATTGTTTGTTTTACAGTACATATAAATGCAAAGAAAACTTTAAATTCATTTTACAGTCAACAAATAATTATTGCTGTTTCACTTTCATTTGGTATACTCCTGTTAAGACTTTGATCTCAATATGTCACATTGCATTAGGCCTAAAATAAAAACTTGTTGTATTGCCCTTTGCGACCGACCCAAAAATTAGAAAATTTACGGTCGGCATTTTAAAAAAAATTTTTTTTTTTAAACCGTTTTTTAGATTTTTTTTTTTTATTAATGAATAAAAAAAAATTGTATTTCGTTTGTTTAAATGAGATATAAATGCATAAAATCAAACTATTCCAAAATTCTCACTCGTGCAAAAAATGGATAATTATGAGGTGAAAAAGATATCAATGGAATGATGACGTTGAAACACATCTACATGTATTAAAGCATTCAAAACTGAGAAATATCAGCCAAAAGAGGGCGGGAAAAAAACAGAAAAAAACAACATTCAAATCTGAAAAATATTGGCCCAAAAAGGGCGACAAAAAAAAAGTGTAAAAAAAAAAAAACTTTTACGACCGACGGACCCATGTTTTGGCACCCAAAGGGCAATTCAACAAGTTTTTATTTTAGGCCTTATTTCCCGGTTGACTTAAAATTCATGCAATTGGAAGTAACTTATAAAAGATTGAAAATATGAGGAAATTAATCATATAACTCCATTTAAAATTAGAAATTGATTTCTAATTCATACCTTCCTTTGAACTAACTAATTTGATAAATTCCTTTGAATGGCCTTACCTCTAAACCTTCCCTCTTCTTTTGTGCAGCCATAACTTGAGATAAAACCAGAGCTGCTTGCTTTCCTCCCATCACAGAGATCCGTGCATTAGGCCACATGTACAGGAACCGAGGACTATATACACACACAAAATTCATTATGTAAAATAGGCTACAAAATGCAGATATATCCCTCGAAACAATACCAATTTAATTATACAGTGCGTCCCAGAAAAAACTAAACCCCCAAAACAATCAGTAATTGCGAGAAAACTATGAGCTGTAAAAGGATAATGTCTTGCTTTTCAAGACAGCGCCAGGGCCATCGACAAGAGGCTAGTATCACATGGGAACATGACGTTAGGAAAATGTAAGCTTTAAAGACGATTATTCAAGATTTCCATTGGTTAATGATGTGGATTTACATTAGTTGTTACTAAAAATTGGGGTGAATATTCATAGGCGTAGAACCTCAGATATTCCTCATATCTATAAATATCCCTCAAGCAATGAAAAATACCCCTATTACTGATTGACAATGATACATACATGTATCCTGACAGGAAAATTACATATTCTGAAGATTTATTTTCTGTCTATGTGATCAGTGGACCATTCCTTTCCCTAATTATCAAAATGGAAGGTACCCCTTACTTTGATTCTTATGAAAATATCACTAGACTGTCTGCTTTGGTCTTTCAAATTTACAATTCTTAACTAGAACTAGAAGAAGAAAAAAATTGACTCTGCGCAGTTGGAAATATACCTCCGCCTGCAACAAAATCAGAATTGTTTAATTTTCAGATTAAAGATAGTAGCCCTCATTTGCAGACCCTCCCTAATTTATTCTGGCACATTAAAATTAACCTGTGACCTCTTGAACCCAAAATGTAATCAGGTAATCTATACATGGTCATAGATATAGATTACTTAAAGTTTCATTACAATAGCACAATTTGTCTCAAGTTATCACGTTCACAAGAGTAAGTATGGACGCATGGACCAAAACAGGGACAGACACCCCTAAAACATAATGCCTCCGGTACTCAGTACGTGTCACAGAGGCATTTAATATACTAAATCACTGTTCACAATTATTGCAGACACGTTTAAGTACAAAATATGCCCTTAAACCCTAATCATAGACAATATCTCCACTATTCTTAATTTCCATATGATGGCAATAAACTTGCGCCCATTATTAAAAGGAGCAAATGAGAATATTCTTTTCATTAGGTTTGAAATTATGTTTCCTTCAAGTCATGTTTGCATGTGATGCTAACGTTTTCAACTTTAAGCATTTCACTGTTTCACCAAAATCTGGCACAAATAGACTTAACATGCCATTTTCAAAACAATGTAGCTCAGTGAATTATGTATGTATTTATGTCATGAATGTATCATTTGAAAGCATACTGCTGCTTATGAGAAAGAAGTACTTATATTTATACAGCTCCCAGTTTGATAACAATATTTGATTTTTGTTCTGGTTTCGTTTTTTCTGGGACCCACTGTTCATTTAATATACCAAGTTGTTGATTGCTTCATTTATTGCTGATATCTATTGGTAAACAGAGTAGCACATTTTCACCAATATCGGTGGGTTTCCATGAGACCCTGTTCAATTAAAATCACAATAACAATGTCTCATAACCCCCCCAAAATAATACAATAATTAAGAAAAAAGTAAATGTGAAATATAAAAAAATGCTCTCAGACCCTTGTTATAAACATGGAATTTTAAAGAAAATTATTGTTAATCTGTTGAAAAGTAATAGTTTTTGTTCTTCTTTCAGGGAAAATTAAAAGCATACTAGTACTGTATGTTCTTTTACATGGAGTTAATTGAAAAACGTCTCATACTGTGATATTTAGTGCATCATCAATTCTGATAATCAAAACACCCCTTCGTATGTCTCCCTCCATAGCAATTTCAAATTGAAAAGATTTAGTTATCCAATTTGTACTTATTTTATATAGTAAATACTTTTAGCAAGATATTGTCATGATCACCAATGATTGCATATGTATGTACTTTCACCTTAGTTTCCAGATTTCAGATTTCATTCTTCACACTTTATGGAATTCATTGGAGATATATTTCATCAAAATGCATGTCATAACACCATAAAAGAAAAAAAAACTGTAATTATGAGGATACAACCACATTAATGCTATATTTCAAAAGAAAAGAAAGTATAATTGTTAGGTCACTGAAATCATCCCGTTCGGGAAACTGGAATAGTGCAGCACTAATAGAACTAAAGCGAATTCTTTCATGTCCAACATTTCTATAGGAAGTAGGCCTGAGTCATCACAGGTTTTGTCGAAACCGGGTTTGAGTGGAAAATTTCGGGCAGGGACCAGGTCCCTGAACAGGAATTTTCACCACTGACACTAAAAATCATGTGCATGCTAAGATTAAGTTGCTGTTCTAATAATGTGACGGAAAAAACAGTTACTGCTTTCAAAACAATTAAATAAAGATGCTTTAAAAATAAATGGATATCGTTTCAGTTGACAGTAGGTCTTTTTATCGCTCTAAAATTGAGGCTGCATTAAACCAATTAAAAAACATCACTTTAAGGGACTACAGCTCAACAAAATTACTGTAAAATAATAATTTGCTTTGACAAACAATACTATAGATATTCATAATATCTTACAGAAATAATGATATTTCATGAGCTACGTACTCGATATCGAGTTCAGCTAGCCATCATTTTGAAATGAGATGTAATTGTCATGCAGCGCAGTAGACTAGATGACAGCATGCTGCAGAGAGGAAAATATCACATGATCTAAGGCCCGCAAATTTTTTCCCTCTCTGCTGCATGCTGCCATCTACAGTCTACTGCACAACAATTACGCCTCATTTCAAAATGATGGCTAACTGAACTCGATCTTTAAGTTTGTGAATTGCATATTTTAAGTTCTTTATTTCAAAATATCAGTGTGAAATTCAATTTTGAAAAACCTGAAACTCAAATATTCAAACCCGGGTTTCTGCGTGACGGTCGGGGACCAGGTGGGGAACCGTTTCGACTCAGGCCTAAAAGGAAGGTTTACCTGTAAGCTCTGCCACACATGCCATAGTTTCCTGCCCCAAATGAACCTCCAACAATGACTGTAATCTTGGGTACCTTAGCACAGGCTACAGCTGTAACCATCTTAGCCCCGTTCTTAGCTATCCCTCCAGCTTCAGCTTCTCTTCCAACCATAAAACCTGTCAAACACACATTATTCATTAATCAATTAACAGACATTTAGTACATTATGTCATCTATAGCCAGCAGTGTACAAATAATACCAAATCAAAAGGAGCAGTGTGTGATTTAGCACTTAGAAAAGATATCATGTCCTTTGGCAAGATATTCAACTACATTTGCCACTCTCCAACCAGGTGTTATTAGTAAATGGGTACCCGGTAGGAAGAAATTCCTGGAATGCTTGAGTGCCTTATCATGGTAGCTCGGCTAAAGCCGGGGTAAGCAGGCACAGCGGAGCACCCCAATTACCGTGCGATCGACTCTCGTCCAGTAAACATCATTTGCATAAAATCAACAATTGTGTACCGATCGATGCGAAAAAAAGTAAACAAATTTCTAAGACAAATTCTTCATTAATGTGATGAATATCACCAATCAAAGCTACTAAATCGAGTATTTAATAAATTTGCAAGACACTCATGTGTATAAAAAGAGTTATTGATGCACCGAAAATGTGAAATTTAAGGGATAGTTTTGACGAACAAAAACGAAAAAAATGAGATACAAAATCACCGTAAAATTCACCATTTCTTTTAGAGCAAGAAAGAATTGCCTCATATGAACAGAAAGAAAATTTAATAATCTCAATCCTTCTGAAATATCTCTTTCTATAGTTGCTTGATAGGGTCGACTCAGAGCAAAACATACCCCAATGTCCGAATCTCATCGAACAAAAATAATCCTTCGTTGTCGCAAAATTGTTTGACCAGTCCCATACATTCAAATGTGTGTCATGTCTGAACCTCGCGTGTGCGTTGGCTATACATGTCTTGCCAGCCGACTGCACACGTGCACGCTAATGGCTCAGCTGTTTCGATCTGGCCTGTACTGGGCCTAAGACGCATGCGCAGTACATCGCTGAGATCGATGACGTCATGTTCAATGAGTTCGCTGACTACGACTTTTACAAATGAAGCCCCATGAAAAAGAACGTTATAACTATAAAAAATACAGCGGAGAAGCGAAAACTTCGCCCATGTATGGATTCAACACTCATGAATATTCATACCAAGTCTCTACTTCGTGCATTGCTTGATAGGGTCAGCTCAGAACAAAGTAGACGTCGTGTTTTTCGAGGGGTGAAGCTCAAAACACATTAATATCTCGAGTTTTATTCCATGGAATTTCGTATTTATTTCACTGACATCAAATTCATAATAATTTTAGTTAGTATGGAAAGTTTCATAGCGATATTGGCAGTAATAAAGGCGCAACACGAATTTTAAGATTTGACATTCTAGCACACATATGTTCGGGATTCACGCAGATGTCCGTTGGTTATTCAAATAGAACGGGCCGCTAATGATATGCAAATTGGGGTGCTCCACTGTCCCTGTAAGGGGTCTGAGTGAGTACTGCAATGTTTCATTAAATGAGGTTCCTTTTGGCCTTCTTGATATCATTTTGACAACAGAATATATGAATCTGTCTATCCAATTCAATCCAATCTAAAATGAATTTGATAGAGCGCCTTTTCCTTGCACAAAGCAAAACACACATTGCTCCACACCTTCGATCATTGAGTTTGCAGGCAGTTCTAATCATTTTCTCTGGAATGTACAATCCAAGGCAAGTCCAGGACATTCTGTCCTATAAATTGTTGACTCAATCCAAGATTTGAGAGCACATGATAATTGTATGCTGGTAGCCTTACTAGTGTATAAAAACAGGTCCGACTAATTATCAGGAAAATGCTGCTCTCAATGTTGGTAAAGTTCACCATTCCATTCAATTTCAAAAGAATGGGACACAAAATGTCTACATGATTTAGAACTGGCCATTAGTACTTGTATGACATGTGACCTACGTACCTGTGATGTTTTGAAGGAATAGGAGAGGGATCTTTCTCTGACAGCAGATTTCAATGAAATGTGTTGCTTTGAGGGCGCTTGATGAATACAATACTCCATTGTTTCCAAGAATACCAACTGGGTAGCCATGGATGTGAGCAAAACCTTTCAAAGAAAATAATCAAAAATTAAGTAATCAATGACTTTCAAAGTTTTTTATTCTAGATATTGTATTGAGGAACACACAGCTAAGTTTTAAGTGACTGCGCAAAATTCAATAACTGATTATTCCAACAGATTAGCCAAACTTAATTCTGAAAATAACAGAAGTATACAAAGTCTTTACTACAATTAAAGGGATAGTTGAGTTCTTGTTTCAGACCCCAAATGCCTTCAAAGTGCATGGTTATTGCTCTTATTCTTATTCATGACATTTCTATTGCCCTTTTAGGACCTATTTTGCTATGAAGGTACTTTCAGACCCCAAAATGTGTGAAATATAGCCAATACTATCATACCAATTCGGCTCCACCTTTAGGACCTAAAATTGCTATGAAGGTAATTTCAGACCCCAAAAATGTATGAAATTTAGCCAATACTATCATACCAAGTCAGCTCCACTTTCGAAAAAACATGGTGACCGTTAATTAATTAATTAATAAATAATAACAATACACTGGCTGGCTTGTTGTGTGCATTATGACCAACACGAAAAAGCCAACAAAGGCCAACATCGGCATTGGCTGGAATAAAACGTATAAGAAGCTATCTCGCTTTTTCAACGGCTGGTTCAAATTATCAAATATTTGTCGGGCACCACAAACATTAGAAATCGTTATATTTATGGATATTTCAGCCATCTTTGAACCGATTTTGTTCAAACAAACATGGTTTTGTCATTTAATTTTTGTATTCTTCCAAATTTGACACTCAGGTTTTCATTATCTCACAAACAAATTATTTTGTGTAGCGCCCTCTGCAACAAAACTATCCCTTTAAACCCCCTTTCTTCACACTGAACAGTCTACTTTAATTTCATAACTTCTTTCCAAATAAAACATATCAACAAAGTTTTAAAAAAAAAAAATCTCATGCAACTCTTGTAAAGACAAGTTTTGGGGTTTAATTTCTTCAAAGGAGCTTTTTTTTACTGTACTCATTTGTGGATTTGATACAGCTATCTTTTCCACTTTAAATTTTAACAAGACACCTGCCTGAAATAGATAATAGGAGTATATACATATATACATATACATTTAACACAAACAAAACAAAAATATGTTCATTTCTATAATAACTACATGTACCTGTCACTATGGTGTCTCCATACAGCTGCTTAAACTCATCGAAGACACTCTCATCTACTACTCTCGCTATGACTTCTCTGATGTCATAAACTTTACTGAAATCTACGGATGCAATTCCATACAACTCATCAGCAGAGTACAATGGTTCTTTGGGCTTCAACACTGGTATCTGCATTGAGAAATATCATAACATAACATACATTATTGACTGGGTAGAAAAACCTACAGCTCAGAAAGTAACCTAATCACTACTGATTACTACCATGTCCACAAGGTTTACCAGATGTAATTTAATCTCTCTGGCTGAAACCTTTTAAAATCAGGTTTCAGATGATACTTCTTTCAGTTTTGAAAAGGAATGTCACCATGCCTTAAAGACTGTCAATACTACTGGGCCAGAAGGGATTAGAGCACACAGCGAGGTCACCGACAGGTGGCTATCTCATTAACTCAGCTCTCAACTAACATGGGGGACCAACAGGCACCGATTGGGGAAGTTTTCTATATAGAGGGAGCAAGTAGCTACAAGTAGGACAGTGGGGCTTTAAAGGCCAAGTCCACTCCAATTTTCAAAAATTATAGCATGTTATAAATAAATCAAAGGTTAAAACTGCCAAATACCACGGGCGAACTTCAATCAGGTGTTTTTAAGAGCGATTTTTGTTACAGTTATAACGAGCACAGCATTTAAATTTGCAGCACGGATGTCAGATCGTTGACCATGTGATGGGGCGTATGCTCCTCACAACGAAAGCGAACGCAGCGCCAGCGGTATACATTATGACGATGCAAGATGCCGATGTGCCAGGTCTACGGTTGTTCAATTCAGCCAGGGGATGGTAGTTAGAAAAGTTTCTTTGGCATCCCAAACCCTTTGAAAGACAGGGAGAGATGGTCCCAATGCCAATGGCTAAACAATATTGGGACTGACCAGTTCAACATACAAACGTACAAATTCTGCAAAAAACAGAGTGGTATGTGAGGAATTGAACACAACATGTTTGAATGCGCAATGCGCTGTATACAGAAACAGTCTAGTATATAGTAGTCGAGTCGTCTTGATCTTGTGGACCTCTGTGTGAGGACCCTATGTCACAAAAAATGTCGCGCAATGCATTGTGGGGGAGAACCGGCTCGATCATTAAAAAAAAATCATTACAAATAAGTCTGAGCACCATTTTCCAAAACCAAGTTATATTTGGGCTTCTTAGATTTCTGTCTATCTAATCAGCTCAACTTTTCAGTGGAGTGGACTTGGTCTTCAATGATGACATAAATTATGTATTCTGAATGCTACATTACTTTACTTTATAGTTGTAACCCCCATCCCCCCCCCCCCCACCCCACACACACAAACATATTTTTAGCATCAAGAATAAGAATTACACTTATTTGTTGGCATGACAACACTAGAACTAATGATATTCACTCATGAGAATAAATGTTTGAATTAACTATCAAGTTCCTGTGGAAGACTGACCAGATTTTAAAACTGAAACATGAACAAGTTGAATTTTAAAAAGCACAATTTTTTTTTTTACAAGTAGCCTTCCCCATGCACAATTGAAACACAATGCAAGAGGTAGCAATGTTAGCAGAGAGCAAAAAGAAATCAACTCTACATGAAATGATTAAAAACCTTTATGGCTCTCAGCAGCATATGTCAAAATCACCACATCGTTGCAAAACAATGTTAAGATAAAAAGCTATTGAATACTTTTTGCACTGACTTCTTAAAAACTTTTGCAACATTATTTGTACACGTTACTCACATTGATTTCTTTTTTTCTATTCAAATTGGCCACAGCTCTCCTGGCCAGATAGAGTGCATGGTTCTCATCATTGGCAAAGTGGTCTGTAACACCTGATGACCTGTTCAGCAAAAAAAAAGGCGAGAAATGCTACTTTTAAAAGAGAAGGTTGGCAAATATAGATTAACGTAACCTCATATAAAATATTGTAACTTAATATAAAATACAACATAGCACAAGTTTAAGAATGTGTTTTCCATCAATTTATAACATCCTACTGTTGCAGGGTTTGTCAAAGTCCATTTAGAATTTTATTTTCCTCTAACTGGAAATGATGAACAAATACCTGTTAAAGCCCCACTGCACTAGCTACTTGCGCCTTCTATATAGCCAACAATGCCTAAACGGTGACCGTTGGTCCCCCATGGTCCCCTTTTTCTTATGTCAATTGAGAGCTGATTTGATGAGATAACCACCTGTCAGTGACCATGCAGGGAGGTCTAATCCCTTCTGGCCAAACTAGTGTAGAAGGCTTTAAATATCTCTAAATTAAATAGTAATTCATTGCCTTTTAGGAAGTTGTCTAAATCCTAAAGACAAACAGGATCACATTAAGATCACATAATGATTAAGTTGTATATATATCGTCTAACCTGCAGTGAAGATCAGCTCCACCCAGATCTTCAGATGATACCACCTCACCAGTAGCAGCATGTACCTACACATAAAGATGACCATCATTAATCATTATAAATGAGACCAGACGGAGACATCCTAAAACAGTCCACATCAAGACAGAAACTGCCACTATCACAATGGTATAAAATATCCCCTGTTTAAACATTGTACCTGTATACACATTAAATGATTCCTTGAAAGATGGTCTTGCAGGAGTCCTATGTGAACTCACATCATCTGCTGGTTTTCCCTGTGTTATAGATGTCAGTCCTGCGGTTTGGGTTTAAAACTGACATACCTTTAACCCTTACTATACTGGGCTATTTTGAGGGGGGGGGGGCTGGGAGGCCTCCCCCCCCCCCATGATCTAGGCCGTAATGAACCGATGAACACAAAAATGTGCATGTTTGTAGATATTTACATAAGGAACAAGATGGTATAATTAGTATTTTTCCTAATATGCAAATGTTTGTCGTTATAGCCTAATTAATTATGCAAAATGCAAATTTTATGCATTTAACAGAAAACTCTACTCTGTAGATTTGTGAAGAATCTTGAAAATGTATTGAATATATGTTCCTTCATCTCAAATTCATGAGGTTTTATTATTTTTATGATATTTTAAAATGCCTAGGTTAATTTGCATAAATTATGAATACACAAATTACGCATTAATGAATATAAAATCTGGAAATATACAGGGAACTAGAATCATTAGAAAAATTGTCAGACTCCACTTTTTGAATGTTGAAACTCATTATTCATATGAAACTTCTTTTCTAACACAAAATAGTTATTTTGATGTAATTAATTAAATAAATTGGCAACTCTATGATTTCCTTTTCAAGCATCTCTCCCACTTACTTCGTACTAAATATTTTCATATATTTCCATTTTCATGTTTTCTGATGATAAATAAGATCTTTTCATGGAGGGGTGGGTAAAAACATGTATACACAAATATATCTAGAGCACAGATATACTAAAAAAAGGGAAACGCTCTCTCCTGCATTACGCAATTCGATATGATGACAAATTGAGGTTGGGACATTATCTATAATATAGGCAGGATGCCAAAAATGAAATCCTCTGAATATAATCAGCATTTTGAAGTATATATTGACTAAGAATCATCAGAAGAATTATTTACTTTAATTCGTACCAAGATTGATAAACAAATAACACAAATTGATTTATTAATTCTCATATTAAGTTGTGAAAACAGAATCCAAGTCTACTGACCTAAAATGACCTTTGACCTTGACTTTGTGACCTGGAATTTGTGTCATATGATTTGTAATACTTGATACTTGATGAGGTAATCCCTGAAGCAGCTTTTCCAAGCTATACTGGGATGGGATGTGTTGTGACAGCAGGTGAAAGTGCAGACTACAAAAGGGTGTACAATTTCTTTATACAGTGTGTCCCGAAAAAAACTATACACTTTTGAAATGGCGGCCGAATAACAAATATATGATTCTAGGGGGAAAATTTGTATATGTATGAAAAGCTCATAAAGTCAACTTTCATATGACACCAAAAAGTTTGAACATAATTCATGCTTGGGTGAGCACTGCTCACTCTTGTAAAGGGTATGAAAATTAGGTTGCGCAGGAATTAGCCTTCCAATTTGTGAGAGGTAAATCCTTTGGAGCTTACAACATTGAGGATGATATGATACATTCATGATTTGCTGAGTGAATTTCATGGTTTATTAAACCAAACTTTTATGCACGGAACAGTAATTTCATTTTTTATTGTAGCATTGTAACTTTCCCTGGTAGACTCAGTGGTGTGTTCATGAGAGTCAGGATGGGGTGATGGTACATGTTGGAATTTCCATGTTACAAACTGTTATTTTTTACATTTGTGACTTTGAATAAAAACCTTCACCCCACATTTCAGTTACCATTTACCTGAAGAATAAGGAGCCGACATCTTGGACATTCCTTTTTTCAACAAACCATATTTAAATATTCAATTTACATTATCCCTACCTTGGTATTGAGTAAATCAATGAGATGTTCAACTAATCTAACAATAATTGAAATGTGGGGTGAAGGTTTTTATTCAAAGTCACAGATGTAAGAGAATAACAGTTTGTAACATGGAAATTACAACATGTACCATCACCCCATCCTGACTCCCATGAACACACCACTGAGTCTACCAGGGAAGTTACAGTGCTACAATAAAAAATGCAATTCCTGTTCACTCATGCATAAAATGTTAATCCCATAAACCAAACATTTCACTCAGCAAACCCAAACTCATCACAACTGATCATAAATTGGTCATATCATCCTCAATTCCGTAAGCTCCAAAGGATTTACCTCTCACAAATTGGAAGGCTAATTCCTGCGCAACCTAATTTTCATACCCTTTACAAAAGTGAGCAGTGCTCACCCGAGCATGAATTATTTTCGCAACTTTTGGTGTCATATGAAAGTTGAGTATATGAGCTTTCCATACATATATAACTTTTCCCCTAGAATTATATATTTGTTATTCGGCAGCCATTTCAAAAGTGTATAGTTTTTTTCGGGACACACTGTACAGTAAAACAGTGACGTGCAAGTAAAAAATCATGCTGCTATATATGGTTTACAGCATTCTGGAACCTACAGGAGGTTCCAACCCTCTGATGACAGGGAGGGCGATCATCTGGAAAGCAGCAACTGTTGGGGCAGTAACTGCAGTGGCTGGTAGTTGATTCCAGATGCGAATGGTGCGGGGGTAAAATGAGTACTTGTAGGAGTCTATTGTTGCCACAGGAACAGAGAGCTTGAGTGTGTGGTCTCTTCTGCTGATGTATGTAGCTTTAGTTATGAGGTGAGGAAGACAAATGTTGACTAGCTGGTGGTGTATTTTAAAGAGCATCCATGGTGCTTTGTGCTAGAAGACGACGTGTGTGCAGTTTATCCCATCCCAGCTGGGAAACAAGCCCTGTAGCTGACGTGGATCTTTGGTAGTCGCGGAAGACAAAACGAGCAGCTGTTTTCTGTACTCTTTCCAGACCTTCGGCAGCACCAGAAGTGTGGGGGTTCCAGGCTTCAGCGCCATACTCTAGCTGCGGTCGAACCAGGGCTGTGTACGTTCTTGACTTCACATCCTTGGTGCATGGTGACAGGGTTCTCCGCAGCAACCCAAGGGTTTTGTTGGCCTTGTTCAGTAGGAGTTGGCAGTGTGTATTCCAGCGAAGGTCCTTGGTTACAGACTTGTACTTGTCTATCCTGGGTATTATCTCGTTGGAAATCCGGTAGTCATGCTGTGTTGGTGTTCTTTTCCTTGTGATGGTAAGGGAGGCGCACTTTTTGACATTGAAAGCCATGAACCATTTCGCTGACCAGTCAGACAAGGTTTGAAGGTCTTGCTGAAGGATGGAGGTGTCATTCTTAGTGTGAATTTCTCTGTAAATCACACTATCGTCAGCAAAAAGGCGCATCTTGGACTGGATATTTGCAGTGATGTCGTTGATGTACAGCAAAAAGAGGGCTGGTCCGATCACTGAACCTTGAGGTACCC
Organism: Strongylocentrotus droebachiensis; assembly: GCA_035222895.1. Classification (NCBI taxonomy): domain Eukaryota; kingdom Metazoa; phylum Echinodermata; class Echinoidea; order Camarodonta; family Strongylocentrotidae; genus Strongylocentrotus; species Strongylocentrotus droebachiensis. Next base: position 11,453 of record JAVYIG010009598.1, on the reverse strand, counting down.
CAGAGGTAACAGGCAACCAAGATGATCGGGAGCCCTTGACAACAACTGCTTGCTGCCTGTTGGAAAGTAGCGACATAGTCCAATGTAATGTGTCTCCTCTTATGCCATAATGCTTGAGCTTGGTCTGCAAGTGGCGATGAGGTACTCGGTCGAAAGCTTTCTGGAAGTCAAGGAAGATGACATCTGTCTGGCCTCTGCATTGTAAGGTGTGTGCCCAATCCTGGGTAGCAGAGATGAGTTGTGTGGTGGTGGAAAGTTTCTGCCGAAATCCATGTTGGTCATCTACCAGGATGTTGTTGGCAGCTACATGTTTCGAGATATGGCTGAGCACTATGTGTTCCATTAGCTTGCTGCAGATGCAGGTCAAGGAAATAGGTCTGTAGTTTCCTGGATCACACTTGTCACCGGACTTGTGGATGGGTGTTACCAATGCATGCTGCCATTCAGCTGGAACAGTGCCAGAGTTGTAGCTCTGCTGAAAAAGGAATCCTAAGGCAGGAGCAATCTCGTCAGCTACAAGCTTGAGGAGTTTAGGTGGAAGTTCATCTGGCCCACAAGCTTTGGATGGGTTGAGATTTGACAGCTGCTTTGCCACACCAGGACGATGAATGTGTAGATGGCCGATATCAGGAAAGTGTGAGGAACCTTCCATACGAGCATGACAAACCTGTTGGTTGGTGAATACTGAGTGGAAGAAAGAGTTGAGACACTCTGCTTTGTACTTGATAACCCTTGGGTCAAATTTCATGGAATTTGAACAAACACTTTTGAAATTATGCTAAAAATTCAAAATCTAGATGTTGATGCCACAACAAAGTCCAAGTTTGCAGACCTGAAATTACATTTGACCTTGACTTTGTCACCTAAAAGACTAATCACATGATTGGTGATACTTGATAACCCTTATGTTGAAGTTTCATGGAATAGGAATGTATACTTTCCAAATTATGTTAACAATGCAAAATCTTAACCTTTGGTTAAGTTTTTGATGTTGATGCCACAACATAGTCTAAGTTTGTTGACCTGAAATGACCTTTGACCTTACTTTAATGACCTGAAGTTTTACTCACATGATTGGGGATACTTGATAACCCTTTAATCTAAGTGTTATTGAATAAGAAATTGCAAGACCATCTTTACTAGAGAATCAAGAAATGTTGACTATTTTGTTGTTGTTTTTGTTTTGTTATCCTACATTGTAGTTATAGATAATTTTTATATTGTTAAATTGGTATCATGTATTATGTACAGCATAATAATCAGTTTGCAAATGGAGTTTGCACTACTAAAGAGATACCATTATAATGTTTCTCTTTAAGATTTATATCTTTGTAAGTCTAAGTTCAATTTATGATAGACTGAGTAAATAATGAATGATTCTTACAAGTGGAGGTCCACCTAGAAAGATAGTTCCCTGTTGTTTTACAATGATACTCTCATCTGCCATTGCTGGGACATATGCTCCACCTGCAGTACAGCTACCTAGAACTACGGCAATCTGTAACAGAAAAATAGTAATAGTCAATATCCTTTTTCATATCAAATGTGATGAACCTGCCATTTATTTTTTCACAACATATAAAATGTCAAAATATGTTGTTTTGCTAAGATGGGTTATCTTTCTTATTTTACCAACTGATTTTTATCTCTCTAATGTTTGGCTATCAAAGTTAATATTTTATTGATTTGATGTTAATAAATACGTCTACCAAGCATACTAATCTACGTTTGAAAATACAAACAGAAGTCTTGTAAAGGCAATTGATAGATTTATGCATTCAGCCCTTTACATAATATAATAGCACTGAATACGACAGGTTAAAAAAAGGTGTACCCCAAAATCATATTGTAATGACAGAGATTAATTGATAACTCAGTAAAACATGAGGTGACTAATATTGTGTACAAACCTGTGGTATTCCTGCAGCAGACATAGTTGCTTGGTTGAAGAAAATTCTACCAAAATGTTCCTTTCCTGGAAATACCTCATCCTGCCTGGGAAGATTAGCACCACCAGAGTCAACTGGGAAGGCAATACAACATATATTTTAAGCACGCCACATTTTCTATGCAAAAAAAAAAAATCACTTTGGTAGATTTCTACACAGAGGCCAGTTCAAGAGAAACCATAAATCTAGGAGACTAGACAACTTTTTATTTAAAGCATTTTGGAGAAATCAGAGTAATGCGAATGATCAATTTAAAGATAAAGATGAATTCTGGTCATGCGATTGCATTGTGAAAGAAAAGGTGTGGAATGGATCAGAAAAAGTAGATCATGTAGCATGTAAGTATTGGTGTGTACTGCAAAGTTCTGGAGTCATCAAAATCATAATAAATTTGGCCCAGTCTTGGTAAAGTAACAATCACACTACACAGAAAGATGTATATGGGTCATTATGGGACTACACAAATGATGTCAGGGCTAGTATACCTTGATTTCCTTATCTTGCTATATGCTCATTACTCAGCCAGTATACATTTTCTATCAAAATTGTTTGGCAAATGACATGTATTTGTAATCTTGAACATTCAGTGTAAGTTTCGTTTGATTATGTGAGAATTAATTTTTCTTTTTTTACCAGAAATCAAGATTATCTTTAAGATTAATTCCCATAATATTCATAAGATTCATTCATATTTTCGCTTATAAGATGTTTCTTATCCCGACTCCAACTCAAACATTCCAACACTAGATCAAATTGACCTTTTTTCATTTAATTTACTTTTAATCTGGATGACAATATATGCTTCTGAATAGACAGAGTGAGCCTGAGAAAGAAAAAGCCTATTACATCTAATAAACACTGCAAGTATTCATCAACCTTTAAGAGGGCCCAAGGCAAAATCGGTGTGCTACGTTCTGAGAAAAGCATCAATCCTCAATTATCTAGTGATCTGGTCTCTCAGAAGAAGAAGAAAGACTCCAAAATGAAGGTCTTTTTAGTTCACAAACAAAACATATACTGGTATATACTTGCTTTATTACCACTCAGATAAAAGAAAGAATTATCTTTGTGTCAGGCATTTATTCATGCTCAATTTGACAGTGAGCTTGGATTATACTGAAAGTCTATTCTAGTATTTCACACCCAGCAAAAATAGCATATAAGGCCATCAATTACTCACTCGATTGATCAATCAATCAATCCATCAATCACTCAATCAATCAATCAATCCATCAGTCAATCAATCATTGATATAAATCATTCATTCATTCATTCATTCAATCCATCCATCCATCCATCCATCCATCCATTAATTAGTCAATAAATTAAATTTACCAAGATAGATGCAGGGTAAATTATTTTCCTTGGCGATTTCCTGTGCTCTGAGATGTTTCTTGACTGTGATTGGATAGTAGGTACCTGCTTTTACCGTCGCATCATTGGCAACAATCATACATTCTGTCCTGTTGGGAAAAGAATGAAAATACTCCCTATGCTGACAAATTCATGAAACAACATGTGCAACATTTTACTGTCACTGGATTGGTAAGGGCATACATTGAAGAATACAGTTAACAGATCAGTCACTTGAGCTTGTTTTAGTTTTAAAGGACATTCCGTAGTGATGTTCATGGGTACCTTAGCTACGCAGGGCCAGCTGGTTATTTACAAGTCTTCACCATGCACAATGCCTGGAGTTGCTGGTATTGTGTAACTAAACTCAGCTCTTCAACTCATAATTCTGTACAGAGTAATATTAATACAGGTTTGATACTAAAACTCCAAGGTGGTTTTATTAATGCTGTCTGCTCGTGTTCTACTGGTTTTACCATACCGGTACTCATTTTCGCCAATGGAATGTAGTGTTATAAAAAACGTTAGGAAAACGAAAACTGAAATTTTGATTTCAATCATAAATATATTGATAATCAGACAGGCGATTAAGCTTTTAAAAGTCATGGGATTCCTGACTGACCTAAAGGTTTATAATTATCTTTGCATCATCATATGACAAAACTACTCTAATATTCTTCACATAGAAACATAGAGAATAAGAAAGCCAACACATTGAATTCACCTTTACCAGAATTCAACCTTCTCTTTGAATGTTATACCATGTGAGTCAAAAAAAAGTTTACACTTAGAAAATTGCTTATTATTTAAAAAATCATCTATGAACAGTAAATTATTATACATCTTATGAAATAGTGTTTTATCCCCAATCATTTGGTATCATTTTTGTGTGGTATGTGTTCACGCTTGGATGAACAGGAGGCATTGTTTGCGAGAGTGCAAAATCGACTTGCGCCAAAGTGATGCCTACAGTATGTATAATACATACTGTAGGCATCACTTTGGCACTTTGGGATTAGCGGAGTGAGAGAATGAATTCAATGTATAAAATGAAATGCAAAGCTTTTTGCAGAAGCAAAGTCACACACACACATGCGCACAAATATTCATTGATATTTGATATGTTTGGCATGATTAATTTTGTTAGGGATGTTATTTGGATCTGCAAACACCAAATCAATACCCAAATCGCATTTGTTTTATTTAAACATCACATAAGCAACTTTCGCGCAAGTCAATTTTTGCACTCTCGCAAACAATGTTTCCTGTTCATCCAAGCGTGAACACATAACACACAAAAATGATACCAAATAATGTATGATGTATAATAATTTACTGTTCATGGATGATTTTAAAATTAATTATCAACTTTCTTGGTGTAAACTTTTTTTTGACTCACACTGTATGATATATTGTACAATGAAATCAAATTATGTATCTATTGACTACATATCGAGGGTTAGTGACACAAAGACGTAACTCCATTTTGAGAAAGAGTGCTTTATGTGTCACTAAGCACTTGGGCCTTAAAGGCATCGTTTAAATCCGAGATGCACGGCCCTACGTGTCATCAGTGTCTGTGATATGGTGTAATATTGAAACCCTAAAGAGATTCTGCTTCAAAATGATCAAGAAGTGCCTCAAAAAAGTAAAAATCTTTGAGTGACTGTTTTTACCATACTCGTTTTCCCCAATAGACTGGAGGGTTATGAAAACCGTTTGGCAAACGCAAAATTTGATTTCGTTTTCAATCATAAATATCTTGGTAATCTGCCATGCGATCGTCTTGTAAAAGTCATGGGGTTCCTGACTGACCTAAAGATTTATAATTAATTAATTATCATTGCAGCATGAGCTAAATCCAGGATTTTGTTGCAGAATCTGAGACAAAGTTACCTAATCCCTTTACGGAGTTAAGTCTATATTTCACTAGCCATTGACTTCAATGGGGTATTGGGTTTCCTGGAAAGCCCACATTTTTCTGAACAATTTGATATCAAATACTCATTTTGGCAAAATATGGAGTTACGTCTTTGTGTCACTGAACTATCGATATACTTACCCTGAGACTCTACCAATACCAGTAACGATACCTCCTGCTGGTACCTCTTCATCACCATACAACTCATAGCCAGCTAATTGAGATAATTCCATGAATGGAGATCTGATAACAACAAACAGTCATGGGGTTAATCCGTTGGTGTTAATGCATTAAAAAATGGTTGATGACTTGATGTACAATAGAGTCTAAGCTTTGGTGAAATATATTTATCCATTGGGTGCAATAACGTTTGAAATAATACCATATATCCTCAAATTAAAATAAATGGACAAAAATAGTTTAAGAAATTACATTAGTATTCAGGTTTAAGAAGTTCATTTCACTTGCACAATTTTTCTGGGGGAAAAAAGTTTTGCTTCAGCATGATTTCCTCATGGGTAACCTTTGTTCTTTCTTTTCTAATAAAAATCACTTTAACAAATTTCCACAATGCAATTTCCTTAATGCAAAAAAGTTTTGCTTCAGCATGATTTCCTCATGGGTAACCTTTGTTCTTTCTTTTCTAATAAAAATCACTTTAACAAATTGTCCACAATGCAATTACCCTATAGTTCTATAAACTTTATTTGAAAAAAGAAAATATACCCTGGGTCTAGTAGGGTTGTAATTCTCTCTCTGACTAGCATCTTTCCCTGTGAAACATGTCGTGCTATTTTCTTCTCTCCTCCACCTTGTGCAATCTGGGATATGGTAGACTTCAGTTCAGCAATAAGTCCTTTCATCTGTTCATAATTCTCCTGCAAGAGCATGGAGTACACATCAAAAATTTGATTAATTGGTCTACAACAACTGCAAATGATAAAATAATTCCAGCTATGCATGTTTTTTTAGTATTTGATACTGTAGCCCAGAACTGATTGCGCACCAGGCTTTGTGTGCTAAAACCCTTCCCATAGACATTGCACACATCCCTATGCAGTATGCAGTCTATGTGCAATGCAAAATTGGTCAATGTTTTTAAAAATAAATTTAGATTCAAACCTTTATCTGTTGTGATCCTGAAGGTGATACTCAATAAATGAGGTGTCATATGAATCCCCATATTTCCAAAAGGGGGTCATTTCAGATTTCTAAAAATATCTTGTCAAAACAGTGATTTAAATGTTGTTTCCATGGCAACTCGGGAGATTTCCCACTTTTGAGAATCGACCCCCCGAGGGATAATTAGTTCAAGATGTAAGGAATATGTTGATGTTCTTTTTTTTCGCTAGCCCCAAGGGATCACATACGATTCAAGTTTGAAAATACCCTTCCCCCACTTTTTGCATATATTGCCTAATGCATTAGAATGCAGCTGTCTAGCAAAAAATGATATCTCGGCGTTAACCACTTTTTTGTCGATTCTGACCAAAATGCTGTGAATATTGCAGTTTTTGAGGGGCTGTATCTTTTGATAGAAACATCGGTGAGTCTTGAAATTTGAAATGTATTATTCTGATTACATTTTCTATTCAAATATCCAACAACAATGGTGAAAAACGATTCCAAATTGAAAAACCGATTCAAGACTGATGAGTGAATGTACTTTCGCGCGAAGTTTTAAACGTAATTGTGGAATTTGTCCTGGCAATGACACGCCCATCCTCCGGGCCTGTCTAATTATGAACGTAATTTTGTGACATGAAATATGATTGTTTTAAGGCTCTTACGGACGGATTAGCGTAAAAGGAACCCCCAACTTTGGAGCTGGATATCTCCTATGACACTTTTGGAGTCGGCAGATGGGTGAGTTGTCTTAGTTTTAAAAAATACTTTCTTATAAACTTGTTTTATTATAAATAAATGAGGAATTAAAAAGTTAGATTTTGGTATTGGCCTCGCCCTACTGTATTGATTTAGGGGCCTAGATCTCGCCCTAGCCAGAGGAACAAATTTGCACGAGCCGTCCACTATCGGCAGAAGAACCCTTGTCTAGATGCTGAGCAGGCTTTGACAAGTAGCAAAATAGAAGTACAAGTATAGTCCGGGGTTAGGCAAAATTTTGCCTGTGTGAAAACAGTATAGCTAAGCCTAACCAAGGCTAGAAGGGCGCTTGTTCAGAAACCTATTCCAAAATTTGACCCGTAACTCCGGCGTGGAGATACCCTACTAAAACATACCCAAAATGAAGAAAATATTCATTAAATGTCCAAATAAAGATCATGAGTTAAAAGTTGTTATGTTTATTACCTGTTTCGTGTCAATTTTATTTTTATTTTTGGAGTATTTTTCGGAAAAACAATGATATTAGTATACACTTTTTCTCAGGTTTCACGGCAAACTGCTACACACAATACAAGTGCATACCGATGGTCACGGTGGGTTGCAAGGGCTCGTTCCTAGAAACCAACGGCAATACCACCGGATTATTACAAAAGTAATATTAGGGAAAATGCAATTATTTAAATGAATTAGTAATAAAAAAGATTGAAAATGATACCAAGAAATAAGAGATGCAATATACTTCCAAATTTGTGTAGATTAAACAATGGAAGTATTGGTAAAATATAATTGTGAGTATTTCATTACATGACCAGTGAATCAGTTAATCAGTTTTGTTCTTGAGATGGGTCCCCCCCGGATATTTTCATTTGATAGTTTATACAAATACACCAATATATTATTCTTAGAAAAATATGATGTAAGGAAATTGTGTCTAATGTGTAATATGTGATCTTATACATTGAGAAAGTAAGGCAGTATCCAGACCAGTTTGACAAAATTGGCAACTTCCCAGGAGAATATCATATTGTTCTTGATCCAGACGTTCAGCCTGTTGTCCATGCCCCTAGACGGTTCCCAATCCACCTATGAGATGAACTGAAGCGTCAGTTTGATGACATGGAATATAATGGCGTGATCACTAAAGTCATTGAGCCTTCAGCATGGGTCAGCAGCATCGCTGTTTCAAGGAAGTCGAATGGCAAACTCCGGGTCTGCTTGGATCCCAAGGATCTCAACCGAGCTATTTGACGTTGCTATTATCGCACTATCACGACAGATGAGGTGATACACAAGCTATCAGGTGCTCGACACTTCAGCAAACTCGATGCCAAGAATGGTTATTGGTCTATCAAGCTTGACCATGACAGTTCACTTCTAACTACCTTCAACAGTCCTTTTGATGTCAACCAGATTTCCTTCTTCGGTATGACCTATGATGCAGATGGCCTCCATCCTGATCCTCGCAAGGTAGAGGTAATCAAGTCAATGTCTCCACCTGAGAACAAGAGCCAGCTTCGTGAGTTCCTTGGTATGATAACTTACCTTAGCCAATTCATACCGAATCTCTCAGCCCAGACTGCAAGCCTACGTTGTCTTTTGAAGCACCAGACTGCCTTCAATGTGACAAGGTATGTCATGATGCAACTCGGGCATATTTCAATGTTAGAAAGCCTACGGTACTGCAGGTAGATGCTTCTCTGCAGGGCTTGGGAGCGACTCTCCTGCAGGATGGGAAGGGTATCGCATTTGCGTCAAAGGCCCTCAGTGATGCAGAGACGAGATACGCCAACATAGAGCGAGAGCTGCTTGCAGTGGTCTTCGGCTGTGAACGATTCCACATCTTCCTGTACGGGAAAAGTTTCACAATAGAGACGGACCACAAGCCCCTGGAGATGATCCAGCATAAGCACCTAGCAGCAGCTCCACCAAGACTCCAGCGTATGCTCCTTCGTCTACAGCCATACAAGCTGACAATTGTCTACAAGCCTGGTAAGGATGTACCAGGAGCTGACTGCCTATCCAGACGTCCTCTTGGTCCTCCAGAACACATCCACCTTGACCTGCAAATCAATTTTGTACAGTTTGCTCCAGACCGTTTGAGTCAGTTGAAGGAGGAAACAGCCAAGGATGCAGAGTTTGCAGCACTACAGAAGGTGATTGTGAAAGGGTGGCCAGAGAAGAGACGTGAGCTACCACGGCAGCTGCAGAGATACTGGGCCTTTCGAGATTAACTTGCAGTTGAGGATGGGCTGATCCTGAATGGTGAACGAATTCTTATTTCACACTCCATGAGGGAGTACATACTTCTTGTATGGTTTATGGTATCGTGCATGCGCGCAATACCATAAACCATACAAGAGGTCTGCACAAATTTTGGACTGATAGCTTCAGTTTGAGGTGCAGGACTACAGCGTAGAGACGATACTGAGCGACGACGTTGACATCGAAGCCCTAAACGGAGGCTTCCCGATGTTGGATGTGATCCAAATAGGCACTTCAGTCACTGACACATTTGCTTGGACAACTCTCATTGACCGCGTGATGTTCCCATGCGCCCATTCACATACACACAGATTACATGCACTCTCAATGTGAATCCATTAGCATCGAGAACATCCAAGCTCCGGCGAGACTTACGACTAACTTTCAGAAGCCGTCGGATATGAATGCTTGTCTTCTTGCTTTTGTACGATGATTTTGATTGGTCGAACACATAAATTATGACGTCAATTTCGATCGTATATCTTCGTTAAAGATTGTGACTTTGTTTGGTGGAAATCGCCTGTGCGGTTTGAAAGTTACGCGACATACAAGGAAGATTTTGCCGGCAACATTAACAAATATTTGTCTGAGCTCGCTCAAACTTTGTGGGTATAAAAATATGATATCATACCATAATTGCTGAAAGTTTGACAATGTTTCAGTAAGTCAAAGCGATCGTTTGGTCACTTTTCCTAGCCATGTTTTGATACTTTTTCGGAGTGAAGGCAAGTTGTTGATCCCGTGTGTCGCTGTTTGCTTCGATGGATGCGAAGCTAGTCTGATCAATGTTACTGCAGATCCGCGATTGTAATTTGGTGTTCGAATTGTTAGACTTATAAAACAGTGATAGCAATGTGATTTATTATTTATTATTGAAATGATCATCATTTATCTTAATTACAGTATTTATCATAACATGATAACAAAATGTTAAATTGCCAAAGAGAAAATGTTTGTGTTAAAAATATGGCTGAAAATATAGGCTAGTTTGAAAGGTAGTTTTGAAATGAGGTTGTTTGTGGACTTGCACTTTAAAGAGTGAATGATTGATGGGCAGGGTTGTTGCACTTACGACATGTTTATTTTTATCTTCATCTTTACTTATATTTTTAAATAACATTGTGGAATATGTGGAACATGATTTAATAAGTTAAATTTTTTAAACTTACAGACGGCTACGAAAATCTGTGAATTTTCATAATTAGTCTTTATTTCTTAATTATCTTTTAATGATTTATATTAAACATATAACATTAATATTTTGTTATCACTCTATATTTTCATCAGAGAACATCAACAAAATCAAAGTAAAGTTAGTTGATCGGTGTGGCTTGTAATGTTTTTTTAAAACCTATAATTCATATTGAAAATGCTCATAATCATAATGATTCATATTCATGATCATATTTATAATCATATTCATTCATAATACATTAATATAGCTGTCGATTTGTAAAAATGAAATACAGCTACAGTAATATAAAACATTCTTGCAATGCAGTATTGGCCGTCTAAATTTTAACATATTTCTTTGCTATATTTTTATTAATTATGAATATATTATTTATGATTATGATTATTTTGATAATTATTTCCATCCATTAGTAATGTTATTGATTTATATAGGTCTAACGTATTATTTACAACATGTTTTCAAATTCATGCAACTGTCTCAAAACACCTCACAACACCTCACAATCACACATTCACTAAAACAATACAGTATGTACAAATAAGCTCCATAGTTGTAGCAGTGCCATCGCTAAAAAAAAGAGAATAATAAGATTACGTAATGCCTTTTTGTCTTCAATTTCAGCTAAATGCGCTTCACGAAATTGGTGATAACTCGGCTTTGCCTTAACCAATTTTAAAAATTCAAAGTTTGTGTTGCTTCTGACTTTTCTGTAAGTTCTGAAGGATTGCTTCTTCTGCCAAACCTCATTTAAAGCTGATTAGGTATTAAAATCATTTTCACCTGAAGTGCCTAATCCAAATTCAGGTGGAAAATGCAATATATATGGCGCTTGTTCAGTAAGGTATCCAAAATTTGGCAATCCTATACTTTAGACTAGACTCTAGTGTGTTTTATTATTTTGGGTTTCTAACTTCAGTTTTATTATTTT
>JAVYIG010009597.1:0-76787 GCA_035222895.1 Strongylocentrotus droebachiensis | reverse complement strand
ATTCGTACCATTGTATTTTTAATGGAATATCTTTACCACATCAGGAAAAATATGACGAGATTATATTACTACAATTATGACAATATTTATGTTATAATATGCTGTGATTATCATCCTCTTTATATTCTACAGCTTTGTTTATTATAATGTCAAGGCCATAGATGGGTCAATAAAAATGTTTTATTAATCGAAATTCAAGAACAGCAGGTGATAAAACTGTCGTCATGCAACCTCCTTTCCTTTCTCCACCTTCTGAAAATCGATGAGGTCAACCATAGGTGGTGAAAATCGAGATATTTTGTGCATCGATGCGATCTGATTAATTAGATCACACACCAAGCCTTCATGAAGTGAAGTTTGAAGTTTATTTATTCCACATTTTACATCAAAAAACACATGACGAAAACTCTCCGTTAGAGAAAATCAGCGAATTGTCTCATAGACTTTAGTTTGGGCTTAAGCACTTTGATATAGTCATTATCATTAAGTAAACAAGACACTTCCTTATCTGCTGGTGAACTTATCCCTCTGTCAATACAAGGCTATCAAGGACTTAATCCCTGAATCAACAGAGCTTGCGTACATTCAGGTGAGCCTGGAGAGTTGGGTTAGTCTAGAATTCAGACAATAATTATTGGTTTCAGCATGGACCTGCGAAAAGTAAATTAGATGTGGTACCAGCAACTGGCAACTTTGGAACTCAAGTCGAACAATAAGTGCTATTAGCATATTTACGAGACGTTGCATCCCGAAAGAAAGAAATGAATGAAGGAAATAAACGTCAATATCACCGGCGCTTGAGACAGATTGCAGGAGAGATAGAAGCAAAAACATTTCAATATCGCTGTTACCGGCTTTCATTACACAAATTATGCCAACGGAAAAAAAGAAATGAATGAAGGAAATGAATGCCTACAACACCAGCGCTTGTGAAATATAAAGAGAGACATGTCTCAGGAGATCGAGAAGCGAAAACAATTCAATTAAGCTAATGTTACCGGATTTTATATGACAAATAGTAAGCCAACAAAAAGAAAGAAATGAATGAAGAAAATGAACGCAGATCGCTGGAGAGAGAAGCGAAAACAATTTAATTTAGCTGATGTTTACCTTCTATTATGATTTATGACAAAAAGTCAGCCAACGAAAAGAAAGAAATGGAAGAAGAAAATGAATGCCAATATCACAATAATAAGCACTTGGAAAATATAAAGAGAGACAGGTCGCGGGAAAGAGAGAAGCGAAAACAATTCAATGTCGCTGATGTAAACGGCTTCATGACAAAAGGTTTGCCACCGGAAAGAAAGAAATGAATGAAGAAAATGAATTCCAATATCACCATCGCTTGAGAATTATGAAGAGAGACAGATTGCAGGAGATCGAGAGAAGCGAAAAAAATTCAATTTGGCTGATGTAACTACCGTCTATCATGACAAAAAGTAAGCAACGGAAAGAAAGAAATGAATGAAGAAAATGAATGTCAATATAACAATAATAGCGCTTGAGCAATATAAAGAGAGACGGATCGCGAGAGAGAGCGAAGCGAAAACAATTAAAATATCGCTGATGTTACCGGCTTTATTACAAAAAGTAAGCCAACGGAAAGTAAAGAAAATGAATGAAGAAAATGAATGTCAATATAACAATAATAGCGCTTGAGCAATATAAAGAGAGACGGATCGCGAGAGAGAGCGAAGCGAAAACAATTAAAATATCGCTGATGTTACCGGCTTTATTACAAAAAGTAAGCCAACGGAAAGTAAAGAAAATTAATGAAGAAAATGAATGCCAATATCATCAGCGCTTGAGAATTTTAAAGAGAGACAGATCGCGGGAGATCGAGAGAAGCGAACAAATTCAATAGCTGATGTTACCGTCTATTATGAAATAAGTGGGCCAACGGAAAGAAAGAAATGAATGAAGAAAATGAATGCCAATATCATCAGCGCTTGAGAATCTTAAAGAGAGACGGATCGCGGGAGAGAGCGAAGCGAAAAAAAAAATCAATTTGGCTGATGTAACTACCGTCTATCATGACAAAAAGTAAGCAACGGAAAGAAAGAAATGAATGAAGAAAATGAAAGTCAATATAACAATAATAGCGCTTGAGCAATATAAAGAGAGACGGATCGCGAGAGAGAGCGAAGCGAAAACAATTAAAATATCGCTGATGTTACCGGCTTTATTACAAAAAGTAAGCCAACGGAAAGTAAAGAAAATGAATGAAGAAAATGAATGTCAATATAACAATAATAGCGCTTGAGCAATATAAAGAGAGACAGATCGCGGGAGATCGAGAGAAGCGAACAAATTCAATAGCTGATGTTATCGTCTAAGTGGGCCAACGGAAAGAAAGAAATGAATGAAGAAAATGAATGCCAATATCATCAGCGCTTGAGAATCTTAAAGAGAGACGGATCGCGGGAGAGAGCGAAGCGAAAACAATCAAAATATCGCTGATGTTACCGGCTTTATTACAAAAAGTAAGCCAACGGAAAGTAAAGAAAATGAATGCCAATATCATCAGCGCTTGAGAATCTTAAAGAGAGACAGATCGCGGGAGATCGAGAGAAGCGAAAAAATTCAATAGCTGATGTTACCGTCTATTATGAAAAAAGTAAGCCAACGGAAAGAAAGAAAAAAGCGAAAACGTGAGATCCTATATCACCATCGCTTGAGAATTATGAAGAGAGACAGATTGCGGGAGATCGAGAGAAGCGAAAACAATTCAATTTGGCTGATGTTACTACCGTCTATCATGACAAAAAGTCAGCAACGAAAAGAAAGAAATGAATGAAGAAAATGAATGTCAATATAACAATTATGCGCTTGAGCAATATCAAGAGAGACGGGTCACGGGAGAGAGCGAAGCGAAAACAATTAAAATATCGTTGTTACCGGCTTTATTACTAAAAGTATGCCAACGGAAAGTAAAGAAAATGAATGAAGAAAATGCATGCCAATATCATCAGCGCTTGAGAATTATAAATAGAGAACAGCGAAAACAATTCAATTTCCACGCTTTGTGCGAGAGTGGGAAGGGGTGTAATTAAGACAAGAATTGAGAGTCGAGAACGGTACAACGAATCGTCTTCTTTCTCGAATAATTAAATGAAGCGTTAAAAGCGCGGGCAGGAGGGGGGGGGGTTATTTAAGACAAGGATTTAGAGTCGGGAACGGTACGACGAATCATCTTCTTTCTCGAATAATTATATTAATCGTTGACGCTTCCGCGCAATGCGCGGGAGGGGGGGGGGGGGGAGGGCTGAATTCAGACAAGAATTAAGATTCGAGAACGGTACAACGAATCGTCTTCTTTCTCTAATAATTTAATGAAACGTCAAAGCTTCAGCGCTTTGCGCGTGAGTTGGGGGGGGGGGGGGAGGGCAGGCGCGGATCCACGGGCCGATTTTACCGACCCGGCCACCCCCTAGCCCCCCAAAACGGTTTTAAAAAATAGGATAGTAACGTAAATTTTACCTTTTTTTAAACAAAAGAAAAAAGCGCCCCCCCCCCGAAAATATATATTATAGAATCTGCCCCCCCCCCCCCGCTGATTCACCGGCCGGCTTAGTCGGCGCAACGAATTTCCCTCAAAAAATGGACCCCCCCCCCCTGCCGCCGGCAGGATTCGCCCCTGGTGAGGGGGAGGGGGGGGGGGGGGGCGCAATTCAGACAAGAATTACGATTCGAGAACGGTACAAAGAATCGTCTTCTTTCTCAAAGTGAAACGTTAAAAGCGCGGGAAGGGGGGGGGTGGGTAATATTTAAGACAAGGATTTAGAGTCGAGAACGGTAGGCCTACATCGAATCGCCTTCTTTTTCGAATAATTAAATGAATCGTTAAAAGCGCGGGAGGGGGAGGTCTTATTTAAGATAAAGACTTAGAGTCGAAAACGGTACGACGAATCATCTTCTTTCTCGAATAATTAAATGAAGCGTTAAAAGCGCGGGCAGGAGGGGGGGGGGGGGGTTATTTAAGACAAGGATTTAGAGTCGGGAACGGTACGACGAATCATCTTCTTTCTCGAATAATTATATTAATCGTTGACGCTTCCGCGCAATGCGCGGGAGGGGGGGGGGAGGGCTGAATTCAGACAAGAATTAAGATTCGAGAACGGTACAACGAATCGTCTTCTTTCTCTAATAATTTAATGAAACGTCAAAGCTTCAGCGCTTTGTGCGTGAGTGGGGGGGGGGGGGGAGGGGAGGGCAGGCGCGGATCCACGGGCCGATTTTACCGACCCGGCCACCCCCTAGGCCCCCAAAACGGTTTTAAAAAATAGGATAGTAACGTAAATTTTACCTTTTTTAAAACAAAAGAAAAAAGCGCCCCCCCCCGAAATATATATATTATAGAATCTGCCCCCCCCGCTGATTCACCGGCCGGCTTATTCGACCCCCCCCCCCAAAAAAAAAAAAAACAATTATCAAGATTTGTCCCCCCCCCCCCCCCTGCCGCCGGCAGGATTCGCCCCTGGTGAGGGGGGGGGGGCGCAATTCAGACAAGAATTACGATTCGAGAACGGTACAACGAATCGTCTTTCTCAATTATTGATAAAACGTCAAAGTTTTTGCGCTGTGCCCTGGTAGAGTCGAGAACGGTACAAAGAATCGTCTTCTTTCTCAATTATTGATAAAACGTCAAAGTTTTTGCGCTGTGCCCTGGTAGAGTCGAGATCGGTACAAAGAATCGTCTTCTTTCTCAAAGTGAAACGTTAAAAGCGCGGGAGGGGGGGGGGGGGGTAATATTGAAGACAAGGATTTAGAGTCGAGAACGGTAGGCCTACATCGAATCGCCTTCTTTTTCGAATAATTAAATGAATCGTTAAAAGCGCGGGAGGGGGAGGTCTTATTTAAGATAAAGATTTAGAGTCGAGAACGGTACAACTAATCGCCTTCTTTGTCTAATAATTTAATGAAACGTAAAAAAAGCGCGGGATGTTTTCTTCCACTATAAATAATGTAATGAAACTTCAAAGCTTCCGCGCTTCGGACCAAAAAATAACATAAGAGAAGGTGATTGAAGGAACAAAAAATTAATAATTACTTAAGGAAAGACAGAAAAAGAAAAAGAGAAAATGATAAAGACAAAGAATAACATAAGAGAAGGTGATAGAAGGAAGAAACACAGGATAGCGTAAGGAAAGATAGGAAGAGGAAATAATAGAATGATAACAACAAACAATAGCATAAGAGATGATAGAACAAAGAATAACATTAAGTAATTAAGACAAAAAGAGAAAATGATTAAGAATACATAATGGAAAGATAGAACAAAGGATGAAAGATGGAAAAAACAAAGATTAACATAAGAAAAGACAGAAAAAGAAGGTGGTAGAAGAAAGAAACAATTAAAGGATAGCGTAAGGAAAGATAGGAAAAGGAAATTACGGAATAATAAAAACAAACAATAACATAAGAGAAGGTGAAAAAAGGTAGAAACATAACATAACATAATGAATTTAAGACAGAGAGAATACTGCTTAGCCAGGTCGGTTTATTAAAACAAAAGCAATGAGAACACAGCGAAGGTCTAGTAACTAGACTACTCTCATTCAACAACAATAACATACACATCGCTCAGACCGTTCTTGCTCAGACCAAGGAGTTCAGAAATATTGTCACACAACCTTCTCCGAGTTTGATTCTGATGCCGGCGCACGCAGTGCACTTACGCATACAGTTTTCTAACGAGACCGTACGTGCTACAGCGAGGGAAGAACGGACACGTAGTGCCTCGCTAGAAAATTGGACGAAACTCGGAAATCTATGCGACAATCTGCGCTCAAGCGTAGGATGAGCAGCGTCGGCAGAGCGCACGATCTCATATTTATCTCCGCTTTTGCTGGTTCATTTTTCCCCGTTCAAAATTGCATTTGAGGTAGCAGTTCATTTTCAAATTTCTGGTAATAAAATCAAATTCTAAATAAAACATGAATCAAAAGGACATGTGCACTGATATGCGCAGTCATACAAGCTGGTCAGTCATACTAAGAGGGCTTAATCCGATACAGCTGCTAAACAGCCGGTCGAAACGTGATTGACAGCTCTCTCCGCGAGAAGAAGGGGGAAAAGTTTCCTGAAGTGAGTCAAATCTGAAATTTGTTCGTGAATTTCAATATCATATCTCCGGTATTACTTGCCCGATTTTTGTGCTTTGAAGTTTTTTTGGGTAAATGAATCCCTAAGAACAAATTTCGGGAGAAAAAAACACAGATTTGTGTAACTTTGGGATTTTTTTCTTCACATTTTCTCTTCAGCCAGACTCTGTTGACGGGTCTTATCAGCGCGTCGTTGGCAATGGATTAGGAAAGTGATAAGATCGGGAGGTCCTTCTCCGGGCTCGTTTTCAAACTCTATGAGACAATTCCGAGTTAGGGACACTAAAGTCGGAATTTCTCTAGCGAGGAATTTTCGTAATGAGTTTAAATTCTTTCTTTTTTCCATACAAGCGTATAGATTTAACAAAAAAAAAAAAAACAAATCAAATTAAGGATAATGTACGGAAAATGAGTACGAATTTTCGAAATATATAGAAATAACAGGCAAGGTAAACAAAAAACAATGTAAAATGTGGGGAGCCGAAATAAAAAGCATAGCTTGTATGTAAATAGGCTCCCGTACTGAGTAACACAATATGGCAGGTCTGAATTTAAAAGGTATTATAGGAGGCGAAAACGGAATAGTATAGTACATACATGTATAGATTCTAGAGACGTACAAGGAGAGTGAATTTGTTTGGTGTGTTAGGCCAGATGATTAATTCATATGCAGAGTCAATTATTAAACTTAATATAAACCTTGCCTCAATATAACACATGCAGGAGAAAAATCGTAATACGATTATTATTCATGAATTTTTAGTCAATTTTATTGTTAGTTAATTTTTGCTAAATTATATACAGTTAACAACTAAAACATTCATAACCATTTGATTTATTCGTGTCTGTGTGCGTGTGGTGTTGATGTTGCTCTGCTTTGCCATATATTGTCTGCTAAACTAGCAAAGGACTGTTTCTTTTTGCTCAAGGAATGTAGCATATGTCACGCGCCCGATTACACCAAATCATTCAGGTTTTATTTGGATTCTAAAGCAATGGCCATGGACATGGTTGCATAGTGACGTCACAATACCAAACGGAGCAGGTGATTTCAAGCATAAAAAGAATCGCACATTTTATATTGACTGACGAAAAAGGCCGTGATGCCTTTAGCCAGCATTATATGGCAATTTTTTTTCCAATTTTTTTTTCATCTTGAGGATGTTGGGGGAACGTGTTTTTTCTCAACATTAATTTGTGCAATGTATACCAGAGGGATATTTACGCAGCATTTTTTTGACATAGGCCAAATATAACAGCATTTTTGTAATTTCGTACAAGTACATGGTTCGTAAACAATTTAGCTCGTTCGCAAATATTTAATTCTCTATCTACTGCATAATGAATCATTCGAAATAATTTTTTAATATTTTGCGTTTGAATTCCTATCGCTCAATTCTATAATCTTAAATCAAAGATCACGTAGTACAAATTGAATAGTATACAGAATCGGAAAGCCTTTCAAGAAATTAACATAAGGCAATATAGAATATCCGAACATGACAAAGGCATATTAATCCCAAAATTATTTCTTCGGATAATACATTACAGTATTGAAATTGCCCAAAACTAAGAAAAATTTATAATAATAATTTATATAATTTTCTTTTATAGCGCAACTATATAAATACAATTTACTGCGCTTGAGAGTTGATTGTGTTAATAGTACAATGCAATCTTTTTGTATATATAGAATATGAATTATTGAACCCTTTATCTACCAATAGGACCTACATCTCAACTAGGAATCATGCACATAAGCCTTCAAGTATGCTATGTTCAACTTCGTTTGCTCTGAATCAGAAAATGTTTGTCAACACTTGATATTTGAACGGAGTAACAAACACTTCACGAAATACAGATAAAGAGAACACATGCATCTGTTAGCACACATTTTATGTTGTACTCGTGTTGCATCTAACAGGTTCTAATCAATAAGCTATCGAATCTGCCATGCAGGAATGTAGCTGCCAGCTAATTTCATCAGTTATTCAATGCAAATTCTGTTAAGCAGTTAAAGAACCTTTCCAAATTTTGTAAGATCATTATGTCTAATTTTGGATAATTTGTTTTGTCCTTCTTAATACCTTAGAGTTATGGTTTGATTGGTTGTTGCCGTTTTTAGTAGCATAGTGTACATACATGTATATAGTAGTGTTAGTACTGCCAGTTGAGATGTAGGGTATCATGTATTTTGTTTAAAGTAGACCTATATCCTTAAGCTTGCCTTCATTTGTTTGTTGTTCGCTGCCAAAGATTTTCTTGTTTTTAAAGATGTTCTGTGTGTGTTTAAAAAAAAAAAAATTATATATGAATATCATATAACATTATATTATGTACTATTCAACTGTATTTCTTCCATGCCCTAGAAGGGGCCGTTAAAGAAACAATAAATCATTGTCATAGTCATTGTCAGCTCATATTTATGTTCAGTATTAACTTTTTTTTTTAAAGAGTTTGACACTGTATAATGAAAAAAAGAGATAGAGAGGGGAGGAGGAAACGAGAGAAGAGGAGAGAGTGAGCGAGAGAGAGGAACTGATAGACAGAGAGAGAGGGGAGAGAGAGAGCGAAAGAGAGGGAAAGAGAGAGTTGGATGAATAAAACTAAAGAAACATTGAGAATGTGTAAGAGAATGAAAGTGTAAAAGAGAAATAGAGAGAAAAATAGGAAACAGAGAGAGAGAGAGAGAAGGAAAAAACAGTCCGCCTGACAGAGACTGAATTGTTAACAAAATTGAAATAGTTGTGATGAAGATCATTTCAGAAATCACAATTTTATCACAGTTTCCAATGTGCTTCAAAATAATTATTACAAATAATAGGTCTTTAATGTCTTAAAGGTAAAGACCAGTTTTGGAAACGCCCCCTCTCAAAAAATGAAATGGAAGTTCTTATTACCAATCATGTGAAAGAATATGTTTTGACTAATACGTGATGATACGAATTTTGCCGGGAAACTGCCTTCTAATTGATATATTTGGTAAATTATCATATCGATCTGGCCTGGATAGATATTGCGAATGCACTGCAACATTGAATATTTGGACATATACTTCTGCTTTTTTTGCGAATTTAGGTTGAAGTATTGCCATCTAAACCTCTGAGGGCAATACTTAAACAATATTGAATGGATATTTTGCACCCAAACCCTTGAAACGCAATTTTACCACTACCGGTCTATATCTTTAATAATACATCATAGGGTTCCGAGAAAAACCGTACCTATCTAATACCATCAAGTCCATTAAATCAGCTGGGGTTTCTCCAAACACTTCTAAAAATTAATGAGGATGGCTGTATTGCTTCAGTTGAATACAAACAAAAAGGGCAAACTGATTATCAAGACAATGCTAGGCTTTACATCTGAAATGGGCATGGTGGATGAATGGTGTGCAAGGGCTCTTTTTTAATTTTCTTCCTAACGATATTAACAAATCACTCATTATTTAGATAGTTGCGGAGTACGTACATTGTCAAAATAAATGATAACATATTTTCTCCTTTTTTATTTTGTATATGACATTGGATCCCGTATGCCCGAATTGACTCTTGGTGCGGGAAAGGGGTGGAGTACGGGATAATGGTCATCTCCGATATCGATCTTTTCCTGAAAATGTTGTCCCCTGAATAACTCTCAGAAATGGGGTGGGACATACTTGATATATAAGATTATGAAGGTAATTTAAACGGAGCACCCTAATATTAATATCACCATTCTGGGAAGATTTAATAATCTGTGATATAATCGTACATTTTATGAATCAATACCACGCAATAATAAGTTATGTATTGAACTGGCCAGCCCTTCCTCTTGGCTGACGAAGGCAAATAAAATAAAATGAAAACCAACAAAATCCGACTCGCTATTACTATTTTTCATATCGTTATAAGAATATGATAAGATATAAAGAAAGATATAGAAAATAAAACGACTAGTATGCCAAACAGCCAGATTAGAGGCCGTGAAATAGGTAATTATTGACTTTGTACAGTCTTAATTACGTTACAGGGGTCATTGGGGTTGGTCTATGTGTGTCCTTATTTTTTATAGGGCCCACTCGAAATCTTGATAACATACCAACGATACAACGGAACCATTTTTATAACAGGCGACCTTGTTTAAATACTGTCTCGCCCCTCCCCCGATAATGGCCATCGCTAATGGTCTCGGTTTCCAAGGGAATAACTAAATAATTGTCTTGGTGATAACTATGTTTGCTTGCACGACTTGGCGTTGGTAAGTTTGGATATCTGATAATCATCTCTGGAAGCCGCATTTAATATCAAATATTTTCAATTGGTTCCAGTCCATAATCAGTGAGGAATCCATACAGGAAGCACAAGTTGGGAAGATATCTGACAAAAATTACTACTACTGATAATAATAATAGTAATAATAATAACAATATTCATAATAGTAAAAAATAACAATAATAATGAAAATAGTTAATATTAATGATAGGCCTAGTAATAATAATAAAGATAAATATAATGATGATAATAATAATGATAACAATGATAATAATAATAATAATGATAGCAATGATGACAATAATAAGAACAATTAAAATAATAATAATCATAGTATATGCTATTAGAGATTAAGATAATAATATTTATAATAATACTACACATAATAATAACAATAAATATGATGATAATATTGCTCCTACATGTTGCAGGTGCCCTTTTGTGAAGAGAAAATTGACATTAAAAAAAAAGACTTTTAAAATTATAATGAAAAACCCCAAACAAAGGTTAACACATTTTAAAGTTCCCCTTTGCTGGGGAGCACCCCCCCCCCCCTCTCTATCCTAGATCTCCCACAAATATAATGGTGGGACTTACATGTATGTAAGTCGAATCAAGAACCGGTAGGCTGGTAAGGTAGCACTTTACACGATTAGCAAATAAAGGTATTACAAAGTTTTGGTAAATTTTAAAAAATGGGTGGATAATGATTCTTTACAATTTTGATATATGTGGATGCCCCTGTGGATGTATTAAAAGCACTAGAAATGTTAGCCCCTAAAACACTTCTGCTTTCGAGAAAAATTGAATTTAAAGATTTACCGGTGCTCCCGGTAAATTTTGATAAATTTCAAATAGCTCCTACGGCCGTACAATGGTAGCTGCGACCATGAAAATCTCAGAATATGTAGTTGTGCTATATAATTTCCGAACGGGAATAGCTAATCGGTCGATTTTAGTCAAGATACATTGTTTTATAGCTTAATTAATATCTTGACCATGATGGAGCTACAACATAAAGTGTTTGTTATTTACAATTTCATAAATTTAGAGTCGATTTCGACCTCGACAACGATCACTGAATATTGTAAAATCGCATATGCTTCCAATATGTTAATTTGAACCAAATTCATGACCCCATACCAAAACTTTGTATTACCTTTAAGCTAAAAGTTATGTCCTTCAACTCCAATAATTTCCTATGCTAATATTTTGCTTCAGATGTCTTCGCGATGCATAAATACTAGCGTTGGAATAAAAAATTACATAGTATATATCATACAATGTATCATACAATTTATGAACAATTATTACTTCGTACATAGAATTCTATAAAGAAAAGGTACTTGCTTTCCGAACTCTGCGTGAAAAGATGAGAAAAATAATTCGAAAATCTTTAGGCCTACTTTTCGGTTTTGCATTTAAAAAAATGGAAGACAAGTTGGTACCATATACATAATATGTCCCGAATGGTAGAAGTTAATTTTAAAGCCCCTATAAAGTGTTGGGAAACCCAAATTCGCCAACAAATTAATGGCAAAATTTCACGTAATTGTATCATAATGTGAGAGAGTATGTCATTTAAGACACATTTCTGCAAAGATCCCCCCCCCCGCCATGTTTTGAAGACAAATATTGATAAAAGAATACATAATTTGGAGTTTCAGTTGTACGCAGATAATTAGATATATATTCTTTCATCAATATTCGACTTCAAACACATTCGTTTTTAAAAACCCTTGCAGAAACTTGTTTTTAATGACATCCTTTTTCACATTATGATATATACAATTTAAGTGAAATTTTGCCATCAAATTGTTAGTGCTCCCAACAATTTAGAGGTGCTTTAAAGAGTCGCGCGTAGAAAATTGAAACAAATGTGAAAATTCTTGGATGTGAATCCAGGTGCTGCTATTGGACCATCATCAAAGTTGAACTTTTCCAAATTGTGCTCCAATTTGTTTATAATTAGACTACTAAAAGACAAAACGTTAACGATTTTGTATTTTTTTTAAGTTACTTTTGAAACATTTTATATTAAGGAAATATCCTCCTATTTCAAGAACATACCATTTCCCTCACTCGTAGCTTTCTGGTCGGCATGGTGATAGCTTTCTTTAAAAGCCTACTTACTCCTCCAGGTCATGAAATATAAATCTTTTCAAAGGACTGGAGCATGAACTTCATGACATCATTTTTCATGTCCATGATATCCAATGCAAAGAAAAGTCTCACTAGGTACCACGAGTTATACAAATTCGCAACAAAACAAGACGTCTCAGATCCGAAGTCAGAATTGATGAAATGGCAAATCTGTGATTTAATTCCACTTTGAGTTTCACGGAGCAAAGCAATGCTCTGTATAAAATTCGATATTTTCAATCGAAGAAAGTTTTTCACCGGCAATGTCATATAACTATGTCCTTATGTTTGTGTATCGTCAACGTCGATCACCTGTAATTCAATGTTGTAGTTAGTAATGACAATTCTTCGATCGCTCGAGTCAATTCAACATTCACCGCTATTTTCAAAGTAGCATAATAACATTTATACAAAATGTACCATTCGAAACGTTACTCCGATGAAGATTGAATCGTCCAGATTATCTTATTATAAAGCCATATATCCTTGCGTTGGCAAGTATCATAATGATCATACAGCAGATGAAACGAGTTTCCTTGAATAAACGTTAATAAAGGCAAAACATCAAGCGTCTGGCAAGACTGAGACTGAAGGACATTCAAAGACACCCTTAACAGGTGTTTCAAGAAATCTCTTGAAGAATCACCAATCAACAGGTCGCCCCGGTTTTCAAAGTTCATGGACCAATCACATCAAATGATAGTACGCATCCACCAGGTGCGAACATAGTTATATCAAGATCCTCCTCCTCCCGTGTATATTCCACGCGATTCTTGCTCAATTAATACACACCCTTAAAAGCAGTTCCAGGAAATTTATTGATGAATGAACAGTCTAAGTTTTACTCTAAAAAGGTTCTAAAAGTTCACACTGGACTGAAATTGTGAAAGAACAGTATATAGTACACATCCTGCGACCTAGTGCGAACCAGGGGCATGGTACCCCTAAGAGTCCTATAACCACGTACATAAGTCTCGAGCATGTTAAGTATAATAGCACTTATCTCGCCACTTGAACGCTTAAATAGCAGCATTGTTAGTGAGCCGTGTGTACATATAGAGAATACGTTAATTAAACATAGGTGTACATTATGAAGCACGGCAATTAAAAAAAGCAGTGTGTGTCTCTTGCCAACGTATGAGAATAGGCGATCTTTCTGTTGACTTTAAAGAAAGAAATAGCTTTGCATTTTTTTAGTTCTTCTTTCTTCTTTTTTTCTGGTATATGTAAATTCGAATTCTCAATTTTCAATCATCTTTGAAATGTTTGTATATGATCATTATTTGTTTATTCATTAATTCATTATTTATCTATTTATTCTTTTGATAATTTATTTATTTA
Organism: Strongylocentrotus droebachiensis; assembly: GCA_035222895.1. Classification (NCBI taxonomy): domain Eukaryota; kingdom Metazoa; phylum Echinodermata; class Echinoidea; order Camarodonta; family Strongylocentrotidae; genus Strongylocentrotus; species Strongylocentrotus droebachiensis. Next base: position 62,947 of record JAVYIG010009597.1, on the reverse strand, counting down.
TTTATTTGTCAAGTTGTTTTATTTGGACTTTCTTGGGGAAAATCGCAAGTATGTGATGACTTATCTGCTAGTTGATTGCACCATTTGTATATCGTTATAAATCAACACTAGACCAAACTTCTTCTCCACCCCCTTACCCCCCCCCCCCCCCCCCTCAGGGGCAGGTCGTCACACTAACAGAAATGCAATACTTTCCGATTTTAAGCATTTTACTATGCTAGGTGTTCATGTCTTTGGATCATCAGCATCCATAAACTATTTATAATAATATATATTCTTTACTTATACCGTTTTCTTGATTAATCATAATGTATTTATCAATCTTTTTGTCGATAACACTTAGGAGCCCCCATCATCACCTTTAACACAGTTAGTGGATATTTATACATTTCGTGACGTAGGACTTTATAGCCACTGGTTGTAACCTGTGTTTAAATAGTCGTCATTAATAAGATACGGAATGGACCAGAATTTGACCATTGTCAATAAAAGAGAAAAGACAATTGAAGGCCATATGTAACGTCTAAGGGACGTTACAAACGTAAACCTATTGCGAAATAAAAACTATTCAAAGTTGTTCTGAATTACATTATCTAGCACTAGTGTATTACTTTCTTCCCATTGTTGTTTACCTGTTAACGAAAGACTTGAATCTTGTTATTAACATCAATACCATTGTGAATCGTAGAGAAAAGACAATTGAAGGCCATACAAATGTAGGCCTATTGCCAAAGAAACTGTTCAAAAGTTGTTCTGAATTACATTATCTAGCGCTAATGTATTACTTTCTTCCCTTAGATGTTTACCTGTTGAAGAAAGACTTAATAAGTGGGAATGGCTACTTTTAAAGATGACAAATGTAAATCGGAGGTCATTCAGAATCAGATGACCATGTTTAATTAGTTTCTGATAGCCAGAGCAAATATCACTATCTACCACCAAATGTTTCGATCATGTTCTAACAATGTAAAACATGTGATACATCTTAGATAGCTACTGCTTACCTTGAAATGATTCGTAGCTACTGTGACGTACATCTAAGTTCAAACAACATTTTATTTTTGTAGGGTTAATTCTTTTATTTCCTTGTAGTGGCCGTTTTTCTTTCTACATTTTGTTAAGTTTAATGGAAATCTGTTATGTTTGCATGCATAATAATAAGGGATTTATACGAGCAGATTTGTATTCCTTACTAAGTAATTCATGTGTTTTGTATTGTGTTATTATTGTTTAAATTGTATTAAGTAATACAGGGCTCTTGCAAATCAGTTTGTATTAAATGAAGAGACTAGGTTATATAAAGAACAAAATAAATGAGAAAATGAATACTCAGTAATTTGTGATTCCATTTTTGTTACAGCCGACGAAATTTCAAAAAAACATTGTGCATATTAACGAATAGAATCTAAACTCGTCTGAACAAGTTGAATGGAAATGCAATAAAACAAGCAATAGCCTATGTCTGATGCTACATGAAACATCCTTAACTAGAGTGTAAAATTCTCATAATTACCACATCATTATTATCCCCCACCCCCTTCTCCCTCTCTCTCTCTCTCTCTCTCTCTCTCTCCCTCTCTTTATATATCTCCCTCTCCTCTTTCGAAATGGATGAACTTTGTAAACTTCGAGGATAATATTGAAAACAAAATTCTGTACACTGTTAGTGTCAATTATTATCTGCTTTGATTATCAAATTCCAATTCATGTTTGTTTTTCTTTTGTTACTTTTATCATTATACACGGTTAAAGAGGAATATTTTGATACCATACCGTTAATTGCTTGTAATTAATATGCACTTTAAACGTTATCGTTCCTTAATGAGTACAAGTATCTGTTAGAACGGAGTTCATAGATATATTAAGATTCCATTTAGGTCATTAAATCATAGTTTTGGACTTTGATGTTAAGTGACTAAAGTGCTAAAAGGTGAGGTTTATTAAATAAACCTCACCTTTTAGCACTTCAGTCGTGACAGAGTAAATGATTTTTGTTTCTGTATTGGATTTTGATTTAGGTGTGAACATGGAGTTACTTTCTTGTAAAAACATCGTATTTTCAAAGGATGTTATAACATTTATTTGAAGTAAATTGTTTGTTGTATATCTAAAATCCCAAGAGAATGATAGTAATATAAATAGGAATAACAATAATGATAATAATACAAATAATAATTAATATAATTATAGTAATGACAATAATAATATTGATGATAATGATAATAATACTGACAATAATAATGATAACAATGATAATAATAATAATAGTTGTGGTGGTTTTAATAACAATAATGATATTGATGATAATGATAATAGTGATGGCAATAATAATAATAATAATAATAACTATAACAATAATAACAAAAATAGTAATGATAATATACTAATAATGATACTAATAAAAGTGATAGTTTCAAAATAAAATTGGATCATTTTTCACTGATGAAAAAAATAATGTGAGACTTTATATTGCGCAGTAGAGTGTGTTCATACAGTAGCTGTAATAAATTTATGACACATTACTAAGAAATTTATAATAATTATAAATTTCTTAGTATCTTGAAGAGAGTCATAAATATGTTTCGATAAAAAGAAGCGATTCGTTTTCTCTCTCTCTCTCTCTCTTTCACTCTCTCTCTATATATATATATCTCTGTCTTTCTCTCTCCCTCCACTTCTTCACATTGTACATGGTATAATTTCGCAAAGAGGCACAAAAACGCCAGCAATGTTTGCCCAAAAGATCTACGAAAGGTCGGCACACAAACACGATTTATTGTTAGCTACTGTGTGTTGTGCTTTAGTCTTATATTTAGCAATGGTTAGTGGCCTGTCGCAACAAAACACACCTGATTTTTGTTCTCTATAGAATCCTTGAGAGTCAAACTACAAAATGTAAAACACAAGAATGGGTCAATGCACATCTTGACTCTTGTCATGATTAATAAATATATTAATAATGTGTTATATTGCATTGGGATTTAATTAATATCATCCTTAGCTGGGTACAGCCCTATATAGCGATGTGCATTATCCTTTTAACACGTAATAAGAATGTCGTTAAAATTCTCAAAAACAAGTTTTAGCCACGCTTTTATCGAGGGAGGGGGGTTACGAAGAAAAGAAACTCCCTACCCCTTTTCTTTTCAAGGGAACGGTGCCGTCTAGAAGGCTCCGAAAAAGGAAGCCGTATTTTATCTTTCATTTTTTGTTGGTCTTATTTATGTTTTTGTGATCCCTAAAAGATTGTATCCAACCCCCCTCATCAATCGGTGAAGGTGGCGGTCTCACCCCCCCCCCTCCCCCTCCTTCCTGGATCAGCCTATATGTATCATCGGTATAAACCCCCACGAAGTTCGATCTCAATCCATCGAGGTTTATTCTTTCCGTTATGTTTGCTTACGTCTTCACGCCTAGTCTTCAAACTGCCCACAAAAGAAAGGTTTTGATGCCTGAAGTTAGAGAGCATAGACGATGAATGAAAACGAACTGTATCTTTATAACACACTGATTAACAATATTGCCTTCGCCTGGGTGCAAATGGGAAATTGAAAGGGGTATTCACAGTGGAAGAGGGTGCCAAAAGGGGCGCCGACAGTTTTGAATTTATATTTAATGGTTGTGCTGTTGTTGCCGAAAATAGATGGGGTTGTATTGATAGCAGGGAAAACAACTTTGGAAAGTTATCGTAACTTTTGGAAGACATTCTCAAAGCGAGAGAGAATACCAGACACGAGTACATAGCGGACAAATGACCCTTACTACTTCAAAATGTATTCACTTTCCAAATGTGTCGGTAGATATTTCGCACAGGATATCCTCATTTTTTCTTCATTTATATTTTTCTTTCATCTCGTTTCCTTTTCTCTATCTGTTCTATCTTAATTAGCTTTCGTTGCAGTATCTCTATCTTTTTTTCTCTTTCTGTTCTCTGAATATCTGTCGCTCTACTCATTCGGTTATTCCCATTTACTTTCATAATTTCAACCTCGTTCTCTTCTTTTTACCATCATCTTTCCCAAAATTAGTTTCACTGTTATATCATGGAGTAGGTTCATAGTTGTATGCACCTTCTCTCTCTCTCATTTTTCTTAGTTTTTTGTTCCTCTTTCTCTCTCTCTCTCTCTCTCTTCTCTCTGTCTCTCTGGCTCTCTCTCTCTCTCTCTCTCTCTCTCTCCCTTCCTCTCCTCCAAACATTGTGCTGGGCAGACGACACAATTTTCCATTGACTGCGCGTAAGTTAAAGAAAGATGTGGTAGCATTAAACAGTAATGTAGTACGAAGTCCTCCAACACAAGTAAATGATATAGGTAACACCTATGAGGGAGGTAATCGAAAAATAATCAAAGGGTAGTTTGAATTTCAAAACAAGACAATGATATTTACGCTAAAGTCGGTTCAAGGTGCAGACCATGGGCAGATACAGACATGGCAGTTGACAAAACAGAGGTGGATAAATTTCAGGGAGAAAGATGTAACTGACTTTTAAAATTAAAAAAAAAAAAAAAAAAATCAGTGATGATTATAATTCTCATCGTGATTCCCGCCCGAAATGATCGAGATAGTAAATTGACGTCTGTACAATTTTCATCATGTTTTACAGCATTGTCAAAAAGATTTAAAGGGTTTATAAGTATAACGATCATTTGTCTTTAATACAGGGGTGTAGATGTGTACTTTGGTTTTTACACACGTGTACCAATCAGATATGATTATTTACGTGACTCAGTCTCGAGCGGGGGTCCACCTGAGCCAGTTTGTAGGCGAAGACAGAGAGAGCTGACCGTAGCGGGTACATTACCGCTAGACCAACTCACATCAGATACGGGAAAACAGGGAACACGTACCCCATCCAATGGGAATGGCAAAAATGAAACGAGAGAAACTAGAATAAGAAACTGAGAGAGGGGGAAATGGACGGTAAAACAATAAATGATACGACCCCTTACCCCTTTTACATCTTCCCATGTCTGATCGCTTTGCTCCCTCGCACTGACAAGTCTCAAGTCATCACCCTCCCCCTCCACCCATAAAACTGGCCAGTGCCCCTTTACAACGGTATATGATAGACCTCATCATGTTTCATACAGGTACGAGAAAAAAATGACGTAGATGACTTACTTTACTTTTAAATTCCTCCCCTTCAGCAAGAAATTGTACTTTAAATGAGATAAAACTATAATCAACCAAATTATTTGTCAGCTACAATTGCGATTGTTGTTGTTGTTGTTGTATGGAATCCCCAAAGAATTATTTTAATTAAATAATTTTGCAAATTATCACGCCACGTAAGTAGTTCAAATGAAGCAAGATAAAAACAAAAATAACAGCGAGCAAAATGTTTATTAAAAGAGATTCGTCAATTGTTTAAGAAATGTCACCTCCCACCTCAGCCTCCCTCATCCTATTGATAAACAGCTTAAGGTAAAATCTTCCTGGATTCAATCCTTGAATTTTTAAATATGTTTTTTTTCCCACATGTACTGTAAATGGATTTATCCCCAGTTCAACCGTCATAAATATTGAATAGCGTGTAGGTTTCATTAGTTATTTACAGCGTAGATAGTTTTTAGTATTTGTAGTGTAGATAATTATTAAATATTAATGACGACTGATCAGCTAACGCTAAATACTGAAAAGGTGTAGTTACCTCTGAATATACATGTGGATAAAAGAATAGTGACCATAAGCGTTTTGGAGGGGAGTCCAGGGCTCAACCCCCCCCCCCCCCCCGGCAAAGAAAAACAAGTGTCGATTATTAATGAATTTAAACAAAAATCTTACAGAACCGCTCCTGATGTAAATTTAAGTTTTTTTTTTCTTCTTCGTCTTCTTTTCTATTTCTTCTTCTTCTTTTTCGTCTTCTTCTTCTTCGTTCTCTTCTAATCCGTTTCTTCTTCTTTTTCTTCTTCTTCATCTTTCACTTCTTCTCCGCTTCCTCCTCCGTTTTTTCTGTTTCTGTTTCATCTTCCTATTCTTTTTTTATTCTTTTTTACAACTCAAAGATTTATAGAAGTCCTGATCTATATCTAAACTTTAGGGAGGGCAAATACGAATAATCGGAAGTATATGTTCTTTAGGGCTGGCACCGGATCAGGGATATAGCAGGAAGCCAACGAACCTGAACCTGAACATGTACATGCATAACATATAGGACACAACTCACTATGATATGATGTAGCGTCAATACATTGTTATTATTTTATTTTGTGTGTCGTAATTGTATGCATTCTCTTACCATCAGCTAGTAGAATTCAATAAAAGCGAGAAATTAAAGTAAACGAGAAAGCCCAGGAAACGTCTTTATACAGATTCTTGTCATAAAATGAGCATGGACGAGAGAGAAATGTTTCCATGGAAACTAAAAGCACCTGTCGGTGTGGGAATGAAAGCATCGGTATGTATTGTTCGCGGTAAAGCCTCTATTCAAATGAGATTGTAGCCAGGTTGAGTATGAACTCGCGTCATAGTTCTACATGTACATAATGCGTATACAACTTGTTCACACTGGTTGTAGGCCAAGGTGTCAAATCAATATTCTTGGATTTCATAACTTCATTCCATCTATACTGTTTTCTACAAGCCAATATTCCTCACCACAGCCGACATGAAAATATAAAACACTACTATGTAAGCTATTATTAAACAGAAAAGACTAGTATCTTATAAGAAAATACGATCATACTAATTTTGATCATGTTAGTAAAAGTGGTTCATGTGCGGTACATGTAAAACCCTTTTTGCGCATCAGACATTTCGAGAGCAATACAGCCTTTGACATTCCATAAACCATTTCTTATGAACATACTTATCTTCTGTGAAAATTCACAATTGCCAATTTGTGTCGATGCATTTTATCAATCCCATCCCAAACATAATTATTTTTTCTGTAGGAAACATTAAGTTTTGTAAAAGATTACCATGCTTATGTGGCAATATTTCTTCAGGATGATCTAGTATCACCATGTAAGTATTTAACGTTGATGAGTATTAATTATAGAATGTGTTTATCTTCATAATTAATGTTGTAATGAGTTTGTAATTTTGGAAAAAGATCATGCAGAAATAAATAATCAAAATCAATATTTTAAAAAATATAGATTACGATAATAATTTGTATTTACTTACTTTTTTTTCTCTTGATTGATTTCCATTTGAAACAAATTAACAAATATATATTCAAGGTAATTTACATTTATAACATAAATAAAATTGGCTTCTCAAGATACAAGTATTGTTGAACTGTTGAGTTAACAGAAAACTAACAAATCAATAATTCATTTCTGATATTCATGGAGAAAAAAAATACAGACAAAATATCATTTACTTACTGGTATCTGTGGAGAAAGACATAGCCTAGCGCAGAGGTTTAAGAGTTCTCCTCTCTCTTGGTTCATCACAGCACCCATGCCACCCTCAGAGCATTCGGCGAGATGGGGTATGAAGGCGGTTGTGAATACCCTTTGCCCGAATCACAAGTGATTATATACATTGGAAGACGATCGGTCTCACTGGTTGTGTTATTACATGGATTCAGCAGTTTCTTTTCACGAAACAGCACATTATGCGGCGGTGAGATTTTAGAGGGCGCTATACTAATAACAGAGCTAGTGACATTAAACAGAGCCATCTCCACACAGAGTTTGGCAAATTGGTATCACTTGGCGTATATTCTATTGTTTTGTGCTGGCCCAAAAAAGCAATATTCCCCAAATCTTGCCCAATTCTAACCGGATTGGTCAAACTCTCCTAATCAATGGTTCTGAAAGCGAAAAGAGTCAAAGCCATTTGTTAAAAGATTTCCGATATGTAATTCTTGTTTTAATGGTATTCCTATTCATTCTATTAAAAACATGCAAATTGCTTTTCGTACGCGAATACAAATGTTACGAAACAGTGGTAACAAAATGGCGTTTTTCCTTAACCTTTATTTATATTAAAGTACACAATATATGTAGAATGTTACAATAAGAAATATAATGAAATTATTCCCGACAGAGAAATTGTATTTCCTTGACTATATTTCGCTATGAAAACTTTATTAAAATATCAATGCGCATTGCTTTAGGTATTGTCACAATTTTAAACATAGTCTCATTATTAATTACTTGATGGTAAGATAGACAAACATCAATTATGCGCACCCATTGAGCAAGTATGTTTTGCATGAAAACTAATCAAGCCATTTATTACTTGTTTCTACAAACACAGTGGATCAAATTTTAGTCAGTTAAATCAATATCGTGACATTACGCTAGCTCATACAAAATGAGCAAATCATACAATTAATGGTAGTCAGCCCTTCACTTTAAATGTTTCTGAAGTTGCTTTGTACAAATAACAGATTCAGATCAAATTGTGTCGGATTACAAATTGCGTTATACTCTCCATTCTGAACTGTATGTTTCCGACTCAGTGTCGTAAATGTGAAATGTTTTCATGTTTCAGTCTGATTTCGTTTTGAATTTCTTGTATCTGCTTAATCAGAAAGTGGGTATATAACTTGATCAGTATGACAGCCAGCAAAGATAAAATCTATCACGTATACTGAGTTCCGATTAATAAAAATCAGCTCCACAGCTCACTTGAAGATCCGTCACTGTGAGATTGTTTACGTGCGTGTGCGTGTGCGTGTGGTTGAAAGGGAGCAGAGAAACTCGTACCAATAATTACATTCATTCACACAGATACACATTTTTTATTGCAGACTTTAATTCACGCAGTTTTCTTTTCATCATTATATAAATAATTATTGATCGAATCAATCATATCACATATCAATTTTCTTTTAAGAAAAAAATATAAGCTGCCTAAAAAGCTACTGCTTGACACTCAAAGGCCAGGTTCAAGATTCATTCTTTTCCACATTATGTCCGTCGATTATACATCCACAATATATTCCGAAGAAATACTGTCCTGTATATTTCTCCGTTGTCAAAAGATGTGCATTTTCAGCTCATGACTAAAGTGTAATCTCGTCATCTGTCTCCTCGATGTATGATTATAATCTAATGCATTTTGCATTGGTGTCTTTAAATTATACTGTTTAATCTAAACGTAAAACTCTTCTTGTCATAATTGGCTTGTTGACAATAATTCACAAATCATATAACATAAAATTAATTTCAAATTTACATTTCCGTCTCTAAAAAAATGACAGTGTCTTGTCTAACGAGACCACAAGTTATATTTCTGATGAAATACTCGTGCATTGTCTTCTATAATAGTTAATCTGATTTAGTTTTCACAGTTTTCCTACCGCACATAAAACGATAACATGTGCGAAGAATCACATAGTCTAAATACAACCCTAGTAGGACGATGATGAGGATGAAAGCTAGTACGTCGAGTGAGTTGAGAGTGATGAAGTTCAGCTCCCCAGCTCTAGACTTGAGATGCGAGCCGCCAAACTTGTTGATGTGTTCTATCCAAAACATGGCGGTCTCCATCGGGCTGACGATTGTATCCTTACTGATGGATCCAAATTTCTCAACGTTGGCCTTGTACCTGATGAGAAAACGAATGATTATGAATTAAGGGGAGGAATCCTGAGAGAACATGAATAAATAGTATTTTGTTTTCCTCAATCAATGCGCAGTACATAATTTGAATGTAGGCTCTAAACATCCATATAGGCTGAGTAAATGTTACGTAATTACTGTGGGCAGTATTGGCTGTGCGTTTTGAGAACTTATATTAAGGACAGCAAAAGAATAACCAATAAACCTCGAAATATTCACAATTTCTCACGCATTACAAGATGAAATAAGCTCATTAATTAGACTTTACTTTACCTAGGATCTGTAAGGACTAGCCGAATTGCTGTTGTGATTGCCTCGACTGAAAGAGAGGATTTCGACAGGACAACCCCCATTCCCTTCTTCTCGATTCGAGCACCTATGGCAGGTTGGTCGGCAAACAGTGGAAGGAGGACCATTGGCTTCTTGAAATGCATTGCTTCATAGACCCCGGCCATTCCCCCGTGGTAAAATAGGAGTTTCGTCTTGGGGTGAGCTGAAGAAGAGACATCACTATGAACATGACGGACAAAGAAAGAGGACAAAGTATACAGTTCCTCAGGTAGACAAAGGAACATCCCTTCACTACTATTATGTAAAAATGTGTAGAACAGGTGTCACATGCATATTCACCTGTTCTACACATTTGTACATAATAGCAGTGAAGGGATGTTTCTTTGTCTACCTGAGGAATTGTAATTTTGTCCTCTTTCTTTGTCCGTCATGTTCATAGTGATACAAACGAAAACAAATATTTCAAATATACCTCTTCATATCCAACACACATCACACAAATTATCTCCATGCGCCACCATGTAGTGATCACGTGACGGATATACTTAGGGCTTTAAAGGCAGGCTTTACTACTTCAGCCAGAAGGGATTAGACCGCCCAGCGAGCCAGCGAGGTCACTGTGACAGGTGGCTATCTCATTAACTCAGCTCTCATTTAACATAAGAAAAAGAGGATCATCGGGGACCAACAGGCACCGATTGGGAAAACTTTCTATATAGAGGGAGCAAGTAGCTACAAGTAGGACAGTGTGCCTTTAAGTTTAAGATTAATTGTTTCCAGTTCAAGAGTAATCCATGACGGTGTTATAAAAAGGGTTGTCATGCTGGAGCTTATCTCAACATTGAATTGGTAATTTTGCAAAGCAACTGAGTTGCATAAAGCAAGGAAGTTACGTTGAGCCTATAGAAAAAGCAATGCCTATCATAGCAGTCAATAAATCAATACTATATGTACGACCGTCAAGATATACAAACTAGTATTTGTTCACATTTTGACCACGTGTAACTAGCTTCTTGGTATGTGGGATGTAAGTATTTCTATCTTTAGGCGGTTTATCGCCTCATATTTGAACGAGATGTAATTTTCTCTTTACCTAGGAGATCGGACTGTGGAAGCCATGACATAAGGCGGGTGTTGTTACCAAGGTAACGGGGTGGAGAGCCGATATATTTCCAGAGTACTCGCTGGGGAAGCTGACTGAACGCCTTGGCGAAGAGTTCGTCGTTTTCTGAGTTCAGGAGATTCATATCCGTTGAGCCCTGGACATAAGATATGAGAGCAATAGAATTCGATGTTAAAGGTTGGCTGGCGGTATCTGAATTACGGAGTTAAGTCTTTCGTCAACTCTGTTTGTTGCTACGACAGGCAGCCAGTGAAAACGAATTCGTTTAATCAAATTATGGAAATGCAAGCATTACTTTAAACAAACAGAACTTTGTTATTCCTGGCAAATTTTTCCTGATAGAGATGTCAGTGTAATGCCTGTCAGACATGAGCTCTACATAAGAACCCACTATCGTTATCATTGTTATAATTATAAAACACAATTTTGTGTTGTTCTTACCAGACTGAAAACAATGACGCCATGATCCCCAGATCCTTGCACAAAGTCTTCTAGGTCCTGAAAAACAAGCATGCATCAATCATTTTCAGATCCATTTCTAAAACATGAATAGCAGTGGCTGGGTTTTGACGTCCCCTATTAAAGGGGGTGTAGCATTACGAGTCTACGTGTCTTTCTCGGGACCAATCGGGTATAATACGACTACGGACGAAGCAACTGCAGTATTCTCGTGCGTGCAACATACGCGAAACCGAAACGTGAGGAGAACTTCAGTCCGTTTCGGCGTTGTTTGCCATGCTACACCCCCTTTAAATGCGGAACGTAGCCAAATATAAGAAGATGACATTATGTTAACACTCAGGCCCATTCAAGGTTCGTTTAGATATGAAGCTATGGTCACAACACCTAAAAGTAGCCTGCTCGGCGAGTTTTGAGCCAATTTCGCCCGGGCACCGACCTAATCGAGCGTTCGCCGTCGAGCGATTTAGGTCAAAAATCGAAGCCGCTAGATCAAAGGCTGCCGAGCAGTCGCCGCCCGGGCACTGCTCCTTCGCCGCTGGGAGATCAGTCGTTCACTGGGCGGCGAGTCAAAAATCGGTCGGCAGCCTTTGACCTAGCGGATTCGGTTTTTGACCTAAATCGCTCGACGGCGAACGCTCGATTAGGTCGTTGCCCGGTCGGCGAACGCCCGGGCACCGATCGTATTTTGGTGCCCCGCAGATCACCTGCCTGCCGCTGGGCAATTTCTTTACAATCAGCCAGTGGCCGGTGGGAGACCGCTCGGGAATCGGTGGGTCATCAGTCGGTCACCGCCGGGACGCCGCCCGGAGAAGCTCCCCGATTTCGCCCAATTTTGACTTAAAATCGACCGGCGACCGATGGGAAATCGCATCGCTGGGGCTCTACAGCCTGCTCGACTTCTCCAAAAATCGTTGGGCGATGCCTAAATTCCAGCGGCGACCGAGCAGGCTACTAATCGGTCGGTCGCCGCTCTGATTTGTGACCATCGCTCGACACATTAAACCAACGCGGAGAAGAAAAAAAGAACGTTGCGGTTATTTTTCAAACGTTGAAATGAATGGCAACTTCACGCAAGAAACGTCCTGCTATTTACTGAGCCCTGTTTTAAAAAGATACATAAATATGAAGCGTATTGGACTTTACAGCATCATTTTTAAAGAACGCCGGGGGGGGGGTTGCCACGCCATATTTGAACGAGGTCTTAGAGCGAATTCGTTCAATATGTCCCTTACGCGCATATTTTCTTACACAACTGTTTAGCCACTCTGCATATACTGTGCAAACGACTAGAGACAGAGTCTAGCATTACCCTCAGCAATTTTGTTGGATTGCTGGAGCTGTACATGTGCATACTCGTTATTTGTTTCGGGTCAAATCTATCCTCTCCTCTTTTTCATTATGTATTTCTGTGTTTTCCTTCAATTTATCCTCTTCTCTTTTGTCATGTATTTCTTCTTTTTTCTTCAATCTATCCCTTTTCTCCTTCGTTATATTTTTCTTTGTTTTTCCTTCAATATGTCCCCCAGTTCTCCTTCGTTATGTAATTCTTGTTCTCCTTCATTCAAACCTCTTCTCTTTTGTTTTATGTATTTCTTTGTGTCACGTGCGATAAGACGCTGGTATTAGCTCACTAATCTACAAAAGGCTACTTAACCACCCTGAATAAGACTACCAAAGGATTCCAGAAATATAGGTTGAATGTAACATTTAATGTGACTCAAATCAAAGAGGATATTACAAATATCCTTGCTCAGATAAAACACATCATATTATTGTCGTTTACTAAATAATAATTATCTGTAAATAGGATACTGGCATTCAATAAAGTTTAAATAAATGGTTGTCTTCTCTGAGTTCATTTAACGTTGATACTTCGATGAAGCTATATACAATGACGGCAACGACGAACGTGTGTTAACCAGTAGCGACGGCGAGTGATGCCTTGAACAGTGGAAAGCTAGAGATGCGCCCGTTGATCTGGTTGAAGATAACCCTTGAATGACCTTGAAACACCCGACTCTGTCCTAGCCGAGGTTGCCCGAGTATACGTAGTCCGAGGTTGACTATACGTATGGCCGAGGTTGACCCGTAGGTTGACCCGTAGATTGACCCGTAGGTTGACCAGTAGGTTGACCGCCGTCTAAATTAATAAAAGACCGGAATCTTAATAGCATAGGTCCTAAAATAACACGAAAATGCACAATACAACTTGTATTACATCGGTTTCCAACATTAGCAAAAGTGTCCATATTTTAAAGGACTCAGCCACACAAAAAATACATATCATTCGGATATAAAACAGCTTCATATCTATCCTCTTTAAATGTCCATATTTTAAAGGACTCAGCCAAACAAAATACATATCATTCAGTAATAAAACAACTTCTTATTATCCTCTTTACACGACCATAACAATGACTGTTTAAGCATATAAAAATGGCATAGGTTTACATGCAATGATGTATAAAAATGTACTTACAATTCGGCATTGAGAAGAGGGAAGAACAGTCTCAGCATGCACTGGGTTGCATGGCACGTACCACACCACGCCGGTTCCTTTCCTTGGAAATACCCCCCAAAACTGTAACACAGACCTCTCTCTTCAAGATCAATTATCCAAGTGAGCAGTCTGCATGTGCATTTTTACTAGCACACCCAAATGAAAATGTGTCATACAAAGAGTCTGCAATTCTATACACCTGACAGAACCTAGATATTGTGTACACTTGAATACACTTAACTATTCATCTAGTGAAGTGGAAATCTACATTAAGCACCTGTTCATAACTGGGCTCACAAAAGAACATCTAATTTGCATACGATCCTCGTATAACTTACATGGGCTCACAAAGAACTATCTAATTTGAATAAGATCCTCACACTTTGTTTCTCCTTCAATCTATCCTTTTCTCCTTCGTCATCTATATCTTTGTTTTAATCTGATATAGTTTCCCTTTCTCGACCTTCTTTATGTATTTCCCTGTTTTTCCTTAGTCTAGATCTATGATCCTCTTAGCTCTTCAATTATGTATTCCATGTTCTTCCTTTGACTTATCCTCTTCTCTTTCCTTATGTGTTTCCTTATTTTTCCTTCTCCATCTCCTCTCCACTATCCTTGTCAGTTTCCCCTTTCTATCATCTTCCCTTCCCTGGATGCATGCATGCACATATATAGTGCGCTGTAACTCTTTCACCAGAGCACTTCTTGGATTTTTTTTTGCGAAAATGGCTAAACAGTTGTGTAAAAAAAAATATGCGCGTCCCGTACGTCATATATTATCATATTCATCCATTTCTTTCAACCAATAATGAATATCTTTAGATTGACCATCGACCAATGATTCATGCCGGTATCACCAACAATCATTTTGGAGTATTTGTCATGTTTGAAAGGAATGAATGAACAGATAACACATAGTACATGTATGGGTTGTATATCGTACAGGATACAATGCACCGAACTATTAAAGGAACGCACATTCGAGGTCTCATACATATCAATAGAAAGTGATTTCCTATAGAACTGATGAACAAAAAAGTGACGAAAACCTGATTTCGTTTAGCAGTAGTGGGTCTAAGGGAAACAGCATTCCTCCCATCGACTTAAAAACCAAATGTAGGTTGTAGGGGTGGGGGGGGGGGGGGGGTCTCACTATGAACATGACGAACATGACGGACAAAGAAGAGGACAAAATATACAGTTCCTCAGGTAGACATAGGAACATCCCTTCACTGCTATTATGTAAACATGTATAGAACAGGTGACACATGCATACTCATGCATATTCACCTGTTCTACACATTTTGTTTACATAATAGCGGTCAAGCTATTGCAATTGTTGAGGGTAAAATAAGAAACTGTATATTTTGTCCTCTCTCTTTGTCCGTCATGTTCATAGTGTCTCGTACCTTAGGAAGTGGCTTTGTCTCCGCACCCGACAACAAGCCGGCAATCGAGATCCAGTTCGGAGCGGTGGGATGCGGGAAGTCAAGGGCAAAGTCAATGTGGCATAACCAGAGCTCAGCTCGCCCTATCAGCTCCCGGACCGAAAATGCCGTATCGATGTTATGTTGCAACTGTATGGTCCTGAAACAAACAAAACGCCCTTGTAACCACTTCGTATCTGAACAAGCCTCAAGAGATAAAGATGGATTCTAGGCAGTGGCGTACGCAAGATTTTTTTTCAAGGGGGGGGGGGGGGGGGGTTAAAATCGTGCCCAAAATTTCGCAACGACTCAACCAGCCGCTGAATAAGCGGGGGGGGGGGGGGGGGGGGGGGGGTAAGAGGACACTTTATTTTTTTTTTGTCTCGAAAAGTGAAAATTTGACATTTTGTTCCCAAAAAACGTATATAAAAAACTCAAGGGGGGGGGGGGGTAACCCAACCCCCCCCCCCCCCCTGCGTACGCGCCTGATTCTAGGAATGGCTTAACTAATGGTTCTTACTAAATTCACAAATGATACATCAATGAAATCTGCCGAACGAAATTTCGTAGAAAATGTAATAACAGCTGTGCTATTAACAAAGACAGAAGGCATTATTGAGTTAGTCGACTTGACCGCCACCGTAAGAAGTTTCGTTTTGTTTGAACCCAAAAGTCCTGTTTCAAGAACATGATTCAGCATCAAAATCCGATAGCGCTGACACGGCGTTCAACGTCCAATGAATTATTCTGGTCCGTTAAATTGTTTCATTGCAAGAACTCACCGGAAGGAGGATATCTGCATGTAATCAAGTAGCTTTTGGACAACGTTAGCCTCTAAAAAGTTCTGCACCCGTTGGCTAAAGCTCATCTCGACGGTGAGGGCGCCATAAGGATTAAATGGCACGTACGATGAAGGAATGGGAATGTTGTAGATGTGCTCGTTGAATACAGGATGTCGAAGTGACCCCGTCATAACGACAAATGGTACTGAAATCAAAAATACATTTATAAAAGTTAAATATTCAAAATAAAGGCAGAAAATGCCAAGTCATTCATTATGCAGTAATGTGCAATAGCAACGCCCTATTTATCTATCTATGCCAGATAAAACTTTAGATGGTGCAACTTTAGCATAATACTCCCACAGGGGCGAGTATGGGCCCCTTTTAACCCTTTCTACACCTCCTGCCTAGTTAGCTAGGCCTCGTCAATAGTTCCATTTCTGAATTTCTGTAGGTAACATAACCTTGATTTTGATTGGCTGTTGAGCCCTGTTACCATGATAGTTGCCAATTTGCCATTGATGGCATAGTTACCAACACTGGTACTAAATGTCCTTTTAAAACAATATACATTGGTCATTATAAGATGATGACGTGGATCCTATTCAAATGATTGGTTGAAAGCGTACACGTGACCAGGCATTTATTTTGCCTACCGCGTAATCGCGCGTAATTTGGGTAATGACCGGTCATTATCCAATGGTAATGACCGGTCATTATCAAAATAATGTTAGAAAACATCATTTTATAAAAATAAAAAAACATAATCTTATAAAACAAATAATACACATCATTTTGTTCGGACATTAGTAAAATTACCCACACTTGGTACCTTCAAAACAGTAATTCTTACTAATGCCCTCACTGATGTGTATTATTTGTATACTAACCACCATGGTGCCGAATTAGGCCCCTCGCATCATTGGCTCGCATGCTTTCAGCGGGTCTAAAGTCAGAGCAATAATTGTAGAGGCTGCTCAAGATTAGATGAATATGGCTCTACTAATTATTGTTATCATGTCTGTTATAATGATTATTCCCATTGTCCTGTTGTTGTTGTTGTTTTTGTTGTTATTGATAACAGGGGAGTGTTTCACAAAAAATAAGATTGACTTTAAGTTGGACTTAACTATGGCAGGCCATTCATGCCACTGGGGTCTCTCACCATTGGTCTCTCAATTACGATCTTTCGTTAATATTGTTTCCTTCAATAATGAACTATCAAAAACTGAAAATTCTGTAGATTTGTGACCATGATTTGTACGTCCCTTGAGAAACTAACACCAGGGGAGTGTTTCACAAAGACTAAGATCGACTTTAAGTTGGACTTAACTATGGCAGGCCGTTTATGCCACGAGTTCCTCTAACCAATTTTGGCATTTGTTTCTCAAGGGACGTACGAATTGTGGTCACAAATCTACATAATTTATCTTTTTTGATACAGTTCATTATGGAAAGAGAAAATATTATCTAAATATCATAATTGAGAGACCAATGGTGACAGCAACCAGTGGCATGAAAGGCCTGCCATAGTTAAGTCCAACTTAAAGTCGATCTTAGGCTTTGTGAAACACCCCCCTGGAATGGTTGGAGGAACTAGTGGCCTTAACGGCCTGCCATAGTTAAGTCCAACTTAAAGTCGATGATAGTCTTTGTGAAACACTCCCCTGGGTTACCATTAAGATATTCCGCCAGCAAGGCATCGCAGGGTTCGAACATCTCCACCAGAAGGAGATCAAACTTCTCCTTCAGGAGACCATTCATGACGTCACGATTGTCGAACATATCCGCACAGTTCTGAAATGCGACGTCATTAAGTGCCTTTAAGATCATTGCTAATCTTGCTAATTCCGATAGCAGCGGAAACGCAGGATTGCTGTCTTGACCAGCGGACAACGCCTTTCCCATCTCTTTCCTAACCGAAGCGGGCGTTTGGGCCTGGAAGGAAACAGAGCATTTGATTATTAGTAGATATAGTTTGGCCAATGTGTGCATAATATGTCGAATACTGCTTTGTTTCATATTTTATTTATTTATTATTTTAGGCAAACACAGGATAAAGGAATGCTGTGACAAAGTAACTAAGTTTGCCAAAGTCTTTGTATAGACAGCTTTTGAATGAAAACACCAAATAACCTTCACTAAAATAGAAGATGGTTTTCCTCACTGTGTGCACATTACAGAAAGTGAATGTGATTTTGATTCCAAACGTTACTACACCTTCAGATTTATAAAAGTAAATTCTCCAATTTTGTAAAGGCCCTTGGACTTTTTAAAGAGTGATTTTATTATTAAATAAGACAGTGATGATACAGCTGGATCGGGATCGCCTTACAAAATGGAAGACCCCCTCCCTTTTTTTCCTACATCTCTCTCTCTCTCTCTCTTCTCTCTCCCTCTTTCTTTCTCTCTCTCTCTCTCTCACTCTTTCTATCTCTCTTCTATCTCTCTCTATTCATTTTGTTTCTCTCCCCCACTCCCTCTGTCTCTCTTTATCAGAACTCAGCTTCATGGATGTTACGTGTTATGGATTCCAAACTCCTCAGGTCATACCTTAAACGTGAGCACCCTTGTAGCGGCAACGTCTTTTTTTAATCCTTTTAAATCATACGTATCTGCTGCAAAGACGGTGACTTCGTGGCCTCGGCCGATGAGACTGGTAGTGATGCCGCCTACGAAACGGTTATGTGAGGGTTGGGAAAACGGCTGAAACAACGTTGCCAGAAATTTAGCCCCGTTCGCTCTCGGTATCACCAAAACCAATGCCATGCCCATTGCTAGCACGACTGGGAAGCGGAATGAAGCCATAGTCGCCAGTTGATAATGGTCTTCACTCTTCAACGATGTGGTGTAATTTTGTCTACGTTTGCCACTCCTCTCAGTCTTCTCTGATCTCTTCTCTATCACAGCTCTCGAATCAATCTGTTTACTCGACTACCTGGACACAATGTCTGTGATCACTCATATTTTACAGCTATGAAAATCAGCTGAATCATAATGAAAACTGCACCAATGTTTAATGAGCACTACATGTATTTGCGAACCGTGATACTCGCTGCAAAGTGCGCATGCTCGCATTGAACGAGAACATGAATGTTTGAATAAGGTATGTTGACACAGACACAAGTGTACGTGGGTCCAGGCCTGCGGGAAGAACAGGTCACGAAAAGTGATCTTTCGAACTTTCGTTCGTACGTTAAACATACAGGTAGGTAGAGTCCGTCTGATATCACGAGACTTTTGCCCGAGATATGTTTACCCGAGATATCACTCCTTATGGGTTATTGCACATGTGATACACGTCACGTGTGTATCCACTTCAAAGTCCTACTCATCCTATCTAAAGCTCTCCATGACATGTGTCCACACGGTATCTCTGAACTGTTCATACATTACATCCCACCATTGGCCACCAAGGCGTCTACGAGGCAGCGCTCCCGGGGGGCGAAATTTTTATTCCCAAACAGGTTTGCAATTTCTTATATTTCCGTTCTTCTCAATGGCTGATACGTCATTAACAGCTTGGAAAGAGGTCACAAACAATTAGACTTTGATTTTTTATTGCTTTGCCTCACTATTTATAAAGGCAAAAATACGGAATAAACTGTGACTTGAACCCGTGACTCTATGATTGTATTACGCTGACCTTACCGATTGAGCCAACGATGGGTTGATGAAAAGCGATTCTGCATGATTTCTATAACGCTATCACTCACCCTAACGATTACGTCATTGCTAATGACGTAACATATCAGCCAATCAGATGACCGGAAATATTAGCATTGGAAAACCTGTTTGGGAAAAAAAAATTAGCTCCCGGGGGCAGGGGGCACAGTGCCCCCATCCCACTTTTCAGGTACCACCTAAGTACCCCTTTTTACATAGGACAAGTGCCCCCACTCCTTTGTAAGAGCTGCCCCTTCCCCTTCTAATAAGTGCCCCTTCACTTTCTCAAAAATGTCCCTATTCACCTCTGATACAGTATTATGTGTGAGTGTTCGGGCTGGGTGCGCTATTGTGATAACAGAGTAGAAAGTATTTTATCATCTGTTTCAGTTTAATATTGCCTCATCAAAGTCGAGATTTGAGTGCCGTTTTAATAAACAAAACTACTTCATTAAAAAGTCACAGTAGTTGACACCGTGTCAATGATTTCTTCGAAGATAATTTATTTCGGTTAAAATATAACGTAATAACATAACAGATTGGAAACTAAAAGGTTGAGTATTAAACAAAACGTATACAATGTTTGAATTCATTGAAATCATGACAAGTTTTCTAATTTAGTACAAATCACACTTTCAAATTAACATCGTTCTTATCACTCACTTTTATTTTACCAAGTATTCAGACAATAGTAATTGGTACAATTCATAAACGTAGTATACAAATACACAGAAAAAGGCATGACATATTCCATGAAGCAATTTAAGCATGGGAGCATGCGTGGCTATATTACATTGACTTTAAGTTAATATAGAGAAGGAGATCATATATGATTTTCGCCATAACAGAAAGAAAGGTCTTTATTTTGAGGAAAGTATAAAAACTTATCATACATAATTGTGGGGGATGATTAACAAAGGTGCTCTAAAATGTTGTTTTTTATTTTCGTATGATTTTATATTCGGGATCACTAATACGGATTTGCCACAATTCCAGACTGTCAGTCTGATTTTGATTTTCTAGTTTTATTTCTGGTAAAACAACAGCGGTAACATGAACGAAGGATAAGAAAATCGAGGTATAGCCCCAACAGGACGATGCCAATGAGAAACCCGATGACATCAAGTGAGTTGAGAGTGATGATATTCAACTCCCCAGCTCTAGACTTGAGATGCGAACCGCCAAACTGGACGATATGTTCTATCCAAAACATGGCGGTCTCCATCGGGCTGACGATTGTATCCTTACTGATGGATCCAAATTTCTCAACGTT
Source organism: Strongylocentrotus droebachiensis (assembly GCA_035222895.1). Classification (NCBI taxonomy): domain Eukaryota; kingdom Metazoa; phylum Echinodermata; class Echinoidea; order Camarodonta; family Strongylocentrotidae; genus Strongylocentrotus; species Strongylocentrotus droebachiensis. Next base: position 41,902 of record JAVYIG010009597.1, on the reverse strand, counting down.
GGCCTTGTACCTGACGATGAAATAGAATTTAGAAAAAGCAATGTAAGCCCTCTTTGGAAAGTAAAACGGCACGATAATACTACGGTTCAGGACGTTGCTTAGGACGTTAACAAAATCAGAGAAGTCGACTTGTGAAAGTTTGCATGAAATCGGACTAAAATTGAGAATGTCGATGATTTTGTTTAAGTTGTAATTACTATAGGCATTGGCTCTTCAAATTAAGGAAGGCATTTCATTTGGATTGCTTCTCTCCACCCAGGTATTAAATATGTACACGGTAGGATTCGAATGGAATAGCATATTTGTAAAATTGCGGCCAGACTGGAATGCTCCTATGTGGAGTAGAGAATCGTAAGTGAACCCACCGACCGAGGTAATCAAACACTGGTAAAACGCTTTATTTATTAATTATAAGTCAAGGGGAAAAGCGAAAACTCACCTTGGATCGGTAAGGACTTGCAAGATCGCCGATTTGATGATATCAGCGGAGAGAGTAGCCTTCGACAAGACAACTCCCATCCCCTTCTTTGCAACCCGGGCTGCTACGGCAGGTTGATCACCAAAGAGAGGGAGGATCACCATGGGCTTTTGGTGGTGCATGGCCTCATAGACCCCGGCGAGTCCTCCGTGGTAGATGAGTAGTTTTGTTTTGGGGTGAGCTGGGGATGAAAGAAAACACTGAGCAAACTCAAGCCCTAAGAACCCAAGATGGAATACCGGAAAAACGTCAATAGTATCTCCACCATGGAAAAGAAACGGCTAATTGATTTTTGAATGGCTAATGATAGACTTAGAAAACTGGGAGGAAAGGTGGTAATATCAAAATGGTCATTGCTATTGACACATGTGTTTTTACGTGCGTAGAATAAAAGAACAACGATGAATTTGGTGTTGTTTCGTTTTTTTAGTTTGAAGATGCTTAGTGAAAATTCATATTAAAATGTGTTCGAAACCTGAAAAATAAAGTCAACAAACAAGCGATGCTAATCAATTGTAATTAAATATCTCCTTGACAAGTAAAAAGATTCACAGTTTGTTTTTTTTAATAAATAAAAATAAGACGCATAGTTCTTTACCGAGGAGGTCACGCTGCGGTAACCATGGCATAAGTCGGGTGTTGTTACCAAGGTTACGTGGAGGAATGCCGTCATATTTCCATAATACCCTCTGAGGCAGCTCACTCAACGCCTGTGCGAAATCTTCGTTCATTTGTTCACTCAGTAGGTTCATATCGGTTGAACCCTGTGGTGATAAAAAGGAGGACAATTTAGTAATATCTATCTAAAAAAAATGCGCATCCGGGCTGCCCTAGGATTTTGTAAAATGAGGTCCAATTCCCCAATTATTTTGTAAAGCAAAAGAAGACCATCAAAATTTCTTTTCGCTATTTCACTGTTTGAAGATAATCATTCGAAGAACCGTCCAAAAATGGAAACACTGTGCAAAGTGACTCAAAACTACGATTTACTAGAAGATCGTTGAAACATTTGTTTTTGTTTTTAATGTTTAGACTAGGAGAAAATTATTCTTTAGGAATATGACTTTCTATTATTATACAAACAGTTTTGCTAGTCTGAAGGAGGGCGTCTTACCAGGCTGAACACGATGACACCATGATCACCTGATCCTTCAACAAAGGCTTCTAAATCCTGCAGAAAAAATCGAAAGAGTTCATTATTGGTACCTTTACATGTCATTAACAAAAATCAAGTATGAGAAAAAGACCTACAGAGGTTTCATACTAAAATCTTTACTTTCACTTTATATGAGGATTTCAGTTTTAAAGAATTTTCGATTGCATGTCAGTCCGAGGACCTGGGGTTTGGTACTTTAACAAACCATGAGCAGAACATCGATAAAAAACAACTTTCCTAGGCGGTTTGCTTTTGGTAGGCCTTCCAAGCAACACTGACATATCACATTCCAGCCCAAATAAAAGGATGTCTCATGTTTAACTGTTCGTTAGGACAGTTACCCATAGTGCAATTTTCAATATTTCCCTTAACCTAACGACATCGGCAAGTATGATGATGATAAAAATCATAATAATAATATAATTATGTATTATTATCATTATAAATAATAATGATAATACTAATAACAATTTTGATAGCTACATCTATATTGCGCATGTTTCCAGGCCAGGAGATGCTCAGGGTGTATAAAAAGTAGTATACACTGGCTTTGGCCCAGCTGCCCTAAGACATATGATCCACAGTTCCTAGTGATGTATCAACTTGATCACAGCACCTCAACACGTCAAAAGGAAGATAATGACTGACAAGCCAATTTAAAGGAAAATTTCCTTAACCTGAGCAAGTGCTTTGGTCCCCGCATTCACTGTGATACCAGCGATCATGATCCAGTTTGGAGCGGTCGGACGGGGGAAGTCAAGGGCGAAATCAATGTGACACAACCAGAGTTCAGCCCGTCCAGTCAGCTCCCTGATTGAAGATGTCGTATCGATCTTGTGTTCAAGCTGTATCTTCCTGCCAAGAGCAAACGAGTTCATTTCTTTTTCGTCACGTTCTTTCGTTTAAGCCCATCACACATTAAACGATCTTCCTGCGATTCGATTTTTAAAAAAAATTGCAGCTATTGTATATATGGAAATCTAACAACAATATCATCTTCCTGATTTAGGTTTTAATAATCATAAAAATACTAATAGCAGGACTTTTAATGTATTAAGCCTTTTAGTCTAAACAACAGCCGAATCGGCTTCAGATCGTAGAAAATCGCACTACTGGTATGACATCACTACCGTTCTACGCCGATTAAGCTTTTCCTCCTCCAAGGAAATTTGAAATTTATTGTAATTTGAAAAGTTATTGCTCATAATGACTATTCAGGTCACCGATCATTATGATTTTAGAATTTAGAATGTTAACTTTAAATGGTATTGAAAATTCTTCCAAATCGGATCGTAGTCAGATCACCATAGTGGGCAGCGGGCTTTAGACGGAGAACTAAGGCCCACTGCACTACTTGTAGCTACTTGCGCCCTCTATAAAACAAACAATGCCTAATCGGTGACCATTGGTCCCCATGATCCTCTTTTTCTTATGTTAACTGAGAGCTGAGTTGACGAGATAACCACCTGTCCAGTGACCTTGCAGGGCGGTCCAATCCCTCCTGTAAACTAGTACAGATAAGCTTTAAGGTGTTGCTGTTGACTAGAATAGTGTAGGGCTAACTAGACTAGCCTGCACGAAAAGAAAATAGGACATGTATCCCTAGCCTGTTACAGATGAACCCTTAATTTTGATCTAGTCATGGATCTAGTTTAAGACTTTATTGTAAGAAGAAATAAAAAGGATGATTCTGTCAAGTTTAGACCATATTCTAACTGCAAAACTTGAACACCACGTTGTTTGATTGGATCAACCAATCTGCTATGGAAAAATAATAGGATTAAAAAGCTTCAATCTGGAACAAATAACTTACCGATAAGGTTTCATGTTCAGGTACTGCACTAGCTTTACGATCACATGCCGCTCTAGGAAGTTCTGCACGCGTTGAGCAAAGCTCATTTCGTCGGTGAAGGCGCCCATGCTCTGGAATGGCACGTACGATGAAGGAATCTCCATGTTAAAGAAGTCCTCGTCAAAAGCTGGGAATCGGAAAGATGACGTCATCACGATGAAAGGTTCTGAAATCGCAACAATCAATTTAAACAGTGTAAGAGATATGTCAACATGTTGGCACAAATATGTTGACCATACACATGGAAGACAATAATCATATACAACATTATGTTAATCCTTCTCCTTTTCCCTACCATGAATTTAAACTCACCCTTAAGATACTCGGCAAGCAACGCATCGCAGGGTACGAACATTTCGAGAAGAAGCAGGTCGAACTTTTGCTTCCGGAGGTCATTCATGACGTCACGGTCGTTGAACATGTCCGCACAGCTTTGCAAGGATAAATCTCTCAGGGCCAAAAATAATTTCAGCATCCCGATCGGACCGGCGTCGCGTTGTTGATTTGCGGACATCGACTTGGCAAAAGTGTTTAGACCCGACGAAGGCGTGGTAGTCTGTTGGAATAAATATAAGCGCAACACCAATGGTTGGTATTCTCGAAAGCGGACTAACTTTAATCCATGGTTTAATCCACCGACTAAGTATGGAATGCCAAGTGTCCATATGAATACGTTTTTGAATAATTTAATCTGTCACTAAATTATAATAAAATGTAATAACATAATTAATGAACGACAATATAACTATGAAATATTTATGTTATCATAGTAATTTAGGGACATATCAAATTATTCAAAAATAAATGGTAACTCAGCCTTTGTAATGAGTTTATTTGTATAAAAGCTGACATATAGGAGAAACAAAATGGCAAAAGTTTGAATTTCATCGGACCAATAATAAGAAAGCGCCAGATGTTAGAAATACGAGATAAGAAATCTATGAGAATCTCAAATTGTCAATTTAGTAAATGATTTGCCATGGGCACCTCTCCAGTTTGTTGTGTACAATAGTATAATTACTTTATGTTTTTTTCTCCCAGGTGCTTTCCCTCTTGTCGCACTAGTAAAATAGATTATGGATAAAATATTATTATTATAAGGAGTCTACAAAGAAAACACCCTCCTGTCATTTTGTGAGTTGAAACTAGTGAAGACTTTTCAGATTCCGCAGTTACGATTGAAAGATACAAGGGTTACCTTGAAAGTGAGGATCCTTGTGGCGGCAGTATCCTTGTCGAAACCATTTAGATTATTGTTATCAGCTACCAGGACAGTTACAGTGTGGCCTTGTGTCATTAGACCAGAAGTGATTCGTCCAACAAAACGGTTGTGCGAGGCTTGGCCCAAAGGGTGGAAACAAAGTTGCCAGGAAATTGGCACCACTTGCGCTCGGTGTCGTCGAGACTAATCCGACAACGAGTACGTAAATGACCAGGAGCCGGGAAGAGATTGAAAACCCCATTTTGATTTAGATCCTGGAATGAGTTTCACATTTGGCTATTGTAAGAAATTCTACTACTAGCTGACTGTACTTAGTTGCTCTAACGTGCAGAATGGTCATTGCGCTGCCTAAGTAAACACCTTTTTGTCTTGCAATGAAAAGGGCATGAGTTGGCAAAATCCCTCCCTTTTCTTTGTTCTCTCCCTCCCTCTCTCTCTCTCTTTCTCTAAATTGTCATATACATAATGTGTGTGTGTGTGTGTGTGTGTTTGTGTTTGTGTGAGTGTGTGTGTGCGTGTGTGGGTGTGTGTGTGATCGGTGTCCGTGCGTGCGTGAGTTGTTAATATATATATGTGTATTTATATATTCAATGAACATCTTTCCACTTCCCTTCAATTCCTACAATTCCAGTTTCTATTCTCCACTTCTCTCACTCGTCTGTCTGGCTGTCTCTTTCTCTCTCTCTCTCTCTCTCTCTCTCTGTATTACTCTCTCTCTCTCTCTCTCTCTCTCTCTCTCTATCTCCCCCTCTCTCGTGTCTCTCTCTCTCTCTCTATATATATATATATCTCCCTATCTCTCTCTTTCTCGCTCCCTGTCTCTCTATCTCTCTGTCTCTCTCTATTTCTCTCTATTCACAACATAGTTTTATTTCTCATACCAATTATTCACTATTCCTCTCTCGAAAAAGATTATTTTAATATGTCATATTAAAATTTCTCTTTTCTGCTCATTGAGCAGAAATGAGAAAATATAAGAATCCCTCTTCATAAATATTCATTTATAAGCATCTTTATTCTAGAAATGAAAACTCTTGCATATTCCAAAATAATGATGAATCCTCTTACGAAAAAGATCATGATCTTTCATCTTGCGTAGTTAAAGCAAATATTTTCCCTAGATGTCCATCATTGTCCTCTATAGTAACTATCAACCTCAGCAGTTTATTGCTTTAATATATAGACCTGGAGAGGAAGGTAATAACATATTCATTTACATTCATTCATTTGACAAAACATTAACAGTATAAAGTAATAATTAATAATGAATATGGCTGGAGGGTATCAACGTTTTCAAATTGAAGGTCTTAGACTTTTAACAAGTTAGACGAATACCCTTAGATTGTTAAATCCAGGAAAATATCTAGCAAAAAAATCATGTATTGAAAACACTTTAACACCTCGGCCCTATTAATATGTTGCTTTAATATGTTACTATTTTGACTGAATATTCACTGCCGGTTCGGTATTTCAAAATCTTTGTTTTTTTTAACCACACTGTGTATTCCGTGATCGAACGCGCTGTTATACATTTCGATGGACAAACCTTGTGCGGCGCAAAAGCGGGCCTTCAATAGTAAAATAAATTTAAAATGTAGGTCAGGTGATGTTCAATTGGCCAATCAAGTGCCGAGATTCTCTCCATGTGTTGTGTAACCCCCCCCCCCCCTATAATCACCAATTCATGGTGAAAATGACTAACAGTAAATATCATGTTGCTGAAATAATTATTGCCGACTGCAAACCAATTTCCCTTTCAATTTCGAAGATACTAATTTGACTTAGCCAAAAATGTTATAACATGATAATTTATATGATTTGTTTTCATGATTGAATAAAATGGAATGATTGAAATTTAAATTATCAAAATGCACATTAATTGATTATAAATGAATTATTGATTGACAACGAGCATTGCACATAAATCATGTTCCAGATTGTAACCACATATAACCGCCTACTCAGAGACTATGAAAATGTAAACAAATTAATAAGTGGATATACAAATGGATACATAAATACATTTAAATAACGGAGCCTCCTCATTTGGTATATATATTTTAACGACATCAGAGCAGACCTAACCCACCATACTCTCATACATCTATGTTTGTATGAACGTAGATATATATATATATATAAATAAACCATATGCATGTATATATAAGTCATAGGTATAAAGCACTTTAGGGAAAATTTGATTTGATTTTCCACTTATTAAAATAAAATGAGCCTATGTCCTCGACGACATAATATTTAAGTTTACCCAGAACGGTAAACAATAAGATCATGCTTTGCTATAGTTTAAATAGCAAACAGACAACCGTTTCAATAGGCGATATATTGAAGAGAAAATTAAATTGGTGAAATACATCTAAAATATTTGCGTTCATATTTTTATCAAAGGTTTGAATTTAGTTTGGAATCTTCTCAATTCTCACGATTTTCCGAGCATGCTAATGATATAGATTATATATGAAGAGCGTCTATTCCATGTTGAATATATAAGCACTCTTAATATCGTTCAAATGTGTTACAGGTACAATTAACCGTTGTATTACATTATACTACGTTCCATTACTCTCAACATGGAATTACAACTACTGAATTAAAGCAAAAATTGGCGAATACTGTAAGAGTAAATGAAATAGTCCGGCAAAGCCTTTACAAATGCACACCCTCTGATGTAATAATCCCATTTAAGAAGATACGCTTGAGGGAATGGGTAAGACTCCTTTACAAAGGCCTCCTAAAACCGTTCATTCATGCAAAAAAATTATTAGAAACTTGAAATAGTCCAACAAAGCCTGTACAATTGCTCACCTCAGATTGATTCACTCCGATGCCCATGTAACAAGGAGATAAGTTTTAGGGAGGGGGAAAGACTCTTTTACAAAGGCCTCTGCAAAACCGTTTATTCATGCAAAGAAAATGTTACAAACTTGTAATGTTTTTCTGCTACATGCCTAAGTATTCAGAATGGTTATATCCATCACCATGAGAAAGATACAGGAGGAGTCTATCGCATTTATATCTTGGCGTTTTCAAATTAATAACTATATTCTTCAATAGTTTAAACATATTTGTGGCTTACACCCAGTAAATAAGATCGATTGATCGATCTGTAATTGAAAAACAAGTCAGAAAAAATCTTGGAATCAGCGGGATTGAACCTGCCATCTACTGCTTGCCGGGCAGCGACTCTACCACCAGGCCATCACTGGTCCATGGCACAGTCACGATGAACTAGAAACAAATACCCAAGCTCTCCTGATTCATTCTGACTTATCAATATTCATTAGTCCGCCATAGGACAATAACTTTTATAAATGTAATGCTTCCTGGGAGACATTTCAATATTTTAAACATATTTGTGGCTTACAAAAAAACACACTATATTCTTGCACTGTATAATTATAATTATGTGGAATATTTCGTTCTTTCAATTCACAATGATTTCTATAAACGTTCAATCTAACCAATAGTTTAGTACCAATGATATGTCAAACGTTTGATTTTAATATTGACATTTGTTTTGTAAATTGACCACGAAAAAAACCTTTCTCCCCAATTCCCTCTCTCCAAATTCTGCTATTGAATCCCCAGCTTCTTTAACAGTGTTGTTGTTGTTGCTTGTTTGTTTTCTTCTTTCCCCCTTGTATTACTCTAAAAATAAGCAATCGTCTAATCAAAGTTTAGTCGTTATAAACTATCTGAGCACTTTTGGCAAGAAAAAGAAACCGTGAATTCATCACGTCCACAACAAGCTGTGTGCTTTTAACCTGACACCTGTAAGGTATGCTTGAAAGTATCATTTACTAAATAAGTGGAATATGGAACACGAAATCTAAAGCCAAAGCCAAATAGTCAAACAATTATGTATCGAAATTTAAATTTAAAATAATTCAATCACAACTTCAAATAAAGCTCGTTTTCGATCTCATCATCTGACTGCGAGAAACCATCACTTGAGCCTACTGTGAAGTTATCTTCATCTTCCTCTTCGACGAGCTCTTCAACAATATTCTCCTCTGCTGCCTGGTAAACGTCTTCTGATTCAGGTGAAGCATGCTGTCCTGTCTCCTTGGTCAACCTATGTTTGCTATTCAGTTGCAGTTTACTCGTTTCATGCGTAATATGGCCAAGGGCTTCTTCCTCTTGATCGTCGTCTTCGTCTGAATCGTCCACCACCTCGCCAGCCTCGTCAATCAGCATTTCATTCAACCCATCATCTTCGTCGCTTTCTACCTCCTCCTCTTCCTCTAATTCCCCTTTTCTACTGCTATTTAATCCCGCGTCATGATGAGACCTCATGCCATGATTAAGTGTCAATCGCTTTACACCGCTTACGGGGTTTCTCCCGTTCTCCATCTCATTTTTACCACCTTCCTCCTCATCCTCCTCCTCTTCCTCCTTCAAATCCTCCCTCTCACTCTGGCTCCCATCTTCAGTCAACGTCTCCATCTGCAGCGGTCTCGTGAATGAGGATGCTGCTGCTAGAGAGTTCCTCATAAGTCCCCCGCCCATCTCCTGCCGCCCGATCCTCGGTGGTTTTGATCTCCCCGGTGGCTTACCCAAAATCCCACCGCTGCCACCAAACGAACCAACATTCGGAACCTTTCTCGTCGAATCACCCAATGCATCAATGCGCGGGCTGCCAGGTTTTGTTCTCTCGGACTTTGGCTTGACAACACACTCGGGATTAAAATCTCGAATTGCTGTATTCGATTTCTGGAGAATGTCTGTCAGAGGTGGAGCGTCGGGGAGTTTGTATTCCTGCTTCGCTCCTGCATAAAACCGCGGTTGACTCCTCTGTCGTTGGATCTCTTCCCGAGTCATCAGCGGTGGACAGAAGTAATTCGCAGGGTTTTCTCGGTCCTCCTCTTTCCTGATGATGAGTTCGATTTCTGTAGGAGGAGGCATAAGGTTAAGACTATTAACGGGAGACACGAGATCTTTCATGCCTGTGTAGCTTCCGCGTTGTTTCAGGATCTGGGCCCGGAGATCGGTAAAGTTACTGAAGAAGTGCACCTTATCCGGAATTGAAAACGCACTTATTCTCCGTTTGGCAACACCCTTCCACTTCTCCCTTAACTCTTTCTTCCGAGCATCCGCCTTCTTGCGTTCGCAGAGTTCTAGGAGTCTATCGCGTGAAAAGGATCGAGATGATATGTATCCATCAGCCACTCCTTCAAGAATGTCCAACTGGCTCAACTCTGGAAAGAGCCTCTGAACCAAGGTAATCGTTGACATGTTCTTTGGGTTCATGTGGATGCTGGGGAACGAAGAGGTGTTGCGGTTAACAAACGTGTTCCTCTGCGTTATCTTAGAGCAGTCATAACAATGGCGTGGGCCCAGGACGTCACAGCACTCACGAGATAAATCACTGGTTGAATCTAACATGTCTTCTTTCACGTAACTCTCTGCTCTCGAACACGGTCTCTCCCGATACCTCCTCATGAGGTATCGCTCCTCGTTCGGTTTACGGACCTTACGAGCTGATTTAGATTGAGAAGCATCAGGCCGACGCTTGGTGCCTTCACCGTATAACCGACTGGATTTACTTCTTTCTCGAGTTTGTATTTCATGCTTAGTCGCCATATCGATAACTTTGGTCGCATTCATACCCTTCTCATCGTCCACCTCGACATTTTGTAATGAAGGTGCAGTGTGGCATCTGTCAGGAAAGAAGGTCCGCACTCCAGAGTAGAGCTTCGTGGATTCACATCGGGATTTATTTCGCGTGCTGACATCCTCAACGCTCCCTCTTTGATCGTACAGACTTGAAAATGCCAAAGGGGAACCCAACGTTGAAACTGATCCGGATGTCGGACGATGCGACAACGAGTCGTCGATGACTTCGGCGAACAACCCGGGGAAGAGGCTTTCGGTCGTCTTACGTTGTTCCTCGGCGCGAATCCGCACCTTCCTGGACTCGGTGAATTCTGGAGCGATGCTCTTGGACCATTCGAAGACCACTTCATCTTCAAAGGACAGTATTTCTTCTGGAGGGGGCGCCCGACATGGTCGGCTGGAGTTCTGCAGGGGGACATCAACCCGCGAGCTTGTCCTAGGGCTTGCCCGTCCTTTGATTAGCATGATAGTGTCTCAAGCTTTCTGAAACATCTCGAATTCTGGAGGCATGAAAAATATATGAATAAGTATGATAATAATGATAACAATAATGAAAATAGTAATAACAATAATAATCATATGTTTACCCAGAGAAGCATAATCAGCTTCATTGCTGTTTTTCCTAAGGGCCCTGCAATTATTATTACTCAATTAATTGCCAGGATCACATTTACACCTGGGTTTAGGTGTCAAATGTGGATTAATGCCTTGCCAAAAGACGTAAGTGCCGGGTTGGGATTCGAACACTCATACCTTGGAATGAGTGTCAAGTGAATTAACCACTATACCACAACACCTCAACACCGATGAAATGTATTAGAGCAAACATGATGCACGGTACTTTCCTTGCATTATTGCACGACTTTACTGTAACAATATGGTGGTTCTGATACAACTTGAATAATTTAGGAATAAACGAGGAATTGAATTACTTATGGATAGCCTACTATTCCCTGTCACTTGCTCGAGTACTAATTAACAGACTGAAGAAAAGAAGACAGTTATATTAAGGAACTGTATTTACAATAATTCTCTGTTCATGCAAACTAGTCTTAATCAAATATATGTGACATATAAACTATAATAATAAACTATAAAGACTAGAATGTTAAATCACTATTTATAAGGGCCCAGGAGTGAAAAATCAATCCTCTACCTATTGAAATGGTGATTTCACATTTTAGTTTTTCAAGTGTATATTTTGTCAAGTAATTTATTGATAATCCAGTCCTTGAAATTCGATAAGAATGATTAATGCTAATCACCACACCAATACTTAGCAGTCCAAGGTCCATTGACAACTGACTGACTTGATTGTATATTAAACAGTTAGAAATTATTCGTTAATATGATAATGAATGATGAATTAAAAACTATAATATACAACAACGTCTATGTTCAAGATTTAAAAAATAATGATGGCAGGGAATATCCTCACATTAATAAACAATAGGGAGGAATCTTGCCTCCAAGGGCGCAGTTGGGGTGAGGCGAATCCAATCTACACTGGATATACCAATGATTATTTAAATGGCGATTATCAAAGTCAGAACTACTATCTCTGGGTAAATCACTCCAGGCATGAGCTACTATTTTCGAAGTGGCCTTGCCCTCCCCCCACACATAGGAGCATCACTATCCTGGCTGTGTAGTAAAAGCTGTGCTTTTGATTCTCAACATTTCAAACACCACTGTACAAAACTCAACTGATTTCACTCAAAATCGGTACTTTAGTGACAATTGATGACACCTAATAGCGGTAAAATACATTTTTTTTTAACTTACTGATGTTAAAAAGAATAATTTAAAAATTCAAATTGTAAGTCTAGTGTCAAACTTTACTTACAGCTGCATCGACATGATTGTGTACAGTCTATGCGATTTTGTGTGGTGTGTGTATTTGTGTATGGGTATAATAATACCTTCCTCACAGCAAGCATGCAGTGCTAGAGGTCAATACGCATTAGCATTGACTCTCTATGCTTTGCTGGAGTGCCCCCCCCCCCCCGCCCCCCCCCCCCCACCTACAAAATTATCCCGTGTACAACCACTCCCATACAAAAAGATACCCCTAAAATAGCTCTAATTAATAAGAATAATGGGCAAATCACTCCAGGCATGAGCTGCTATTTCAGGAGGAACCACCCCCCACCCCCACCTACAAAATAATCCCTCGTACAACCACTCCCATAAAAAGAATACCCCGAAAATAGCTCTGAATAAGAATGATGTATTTTCCAAAACAAAACAACTGTCCCCTAAGTAATAGATGGGGTGCTAAAGCCGCCTCCCCTTCCCCAAGAAAATAATCGCGAGTGACATGTAAACAAATAAAATAATACAAGAGCCCCAAGCCTGTCCCTACAGTACCCTTAAGCATCCCCCCCCCCCGAAAAATATCCTTCTTCTTCAACCTTCCTTGCCCCGGGAGAAGTCGTCCGAGTGCAGTTGCAGTTCTAGCATTATAAAATTGAGTAAAATTACTAAAATCCATTTAATATATCACAATTGTCCGGGGAAATGTTTCGGAGGATATTTGTCGATATTGGCTCTATAATAATACAACTCGCGTATAAATCCGTTCATAATTATCTGCGCAATCTAAATCTTCACTCTCGCCCCTTCAAGTTGGAGTACATTTTTCTAACCTATTTTCAATAAATGATTGCGACAATCATTATGATTTATTCTTGACACATAAAGTTTTTATTTTTTCAGAACATTAATATAGATCATTCTTTATGACTTATTACATTTTATTTTATCAATAAAGGGCTTAGAAGATAAATACAATATCAGGAGTAAATCATATAGTCACAATCATGTCATGAATAGAAATCTGTTTAAGAATATTTCAACTTTATGGGCCACAGTGGTTATATGTTATGATCTCATTAATGAACACATCTCTACATTTATATTTAGAAACTCATCTGGTCCTGGTAATATCTGCCTTCCTATCTTGAAACTCTTAAAATGTATAACAAAATATAAGGTCTGTTGGCCAAGGCAAAGGAGTGAAACTACATGTATTATTGAACAAGTTGCGATAAATATTTCAAGTTGAATGCGAAATCCCCGAACACAAGAGTGTTATACACCGTATAACTATAACATGTGTAATGTGGTGTATACTATTGTGCGAAACGTCCCGTTGAAAAAGAGTGGTTCTTTTTTCGCACGGTAACTAAGGACGCACTTTCCCGCAAACCCGACCCGTATCCTGACACTATTACCCTCTCTAAACCTTGCATTGTTCAAATAAGCATGTCAGCCATGTATCTCACAACAAACATGAACAAGAAGGGAGTAGTACTTACATGAATTTGCTGGTTTCAAGGTGCAGCATAAATATGAAATTGATCGTCGCAATATTGAGAGCGACCGTCTGGAAGTGTTTACTGAGCGTGCGATCGTACAGCCTACAATACAGTAGAAGGATTACACCCCCGCACGACCAGGACTGGGATTAATAAGAGCGTTCCTTTTGTGTCAGAGGTCGACCTTTTTGTCATCATTCATAGACGAATGTATAGAGCTGTGGTTTTGGCGGCCTGGTTGAGGAAAAATCAATAATGTGTGGTTACCGATATCACTATATTACACGATCGTGTGTTTTTGTCGTCTGCTCGAGTTGAAGGTTGCGCGCCTTTCAAAAGGAGAGGAAAATCAAGAGATGGACAAATTGTTACATGGACTGGTCGGTGTAGAACAAGAGGGAGAGGGTTCACAGACAATATGTTCTTTAATAATAAATGAGAGTATGCAAATGTAACAAGCTAGTTCATGTAAACATGAAGCTGGCGACTCAACTAATCCAGGGCAGGGTAAAAGGTTAAATTGATAATCTTTAAATTGGCAACAAGCACTTTTCATCATTGTTTTTTGTAATGAAGAAAGGTCACGTCTCTGATTAGTATCACGATAAAATAGCAATGTCAAAAAGCGTTTTTTTTTTCTCACCTTGTTAAAGAAAGCAGATATTTGAATCCAGCTTGCTTACAATAATATTTACGGAATGCTATTGTATGCCTTGTATTAATGATTGTTTTCCTCCTTATTTTCCTGCAAAATCTTCAACCAAACAACATTGATACCACAAGGTCCACAAGGTAATCTAAGTAAGTTTTTCGCTGTCTACAGTCTCTAAGTCGATAGAGACACAATGTCTATAAAGGCAAAACAAATCATGGCTCGTTCCATATATGTATAATAATAATAATAATATGGTTATTTTATAGCGCCGGTATCCGTCAGGCTCTGACGCTCATGGCGCTTTACACATTATTACCCTGGTCGTAGCCGAGCTGCCAAAGTAACTAGCGCTCAACCATATCATTAACCCATTTAAACCTGGGTGGAGAGTGGCAAATGTAGATTAATGTATTATCAAAAAACTAAAAAGTTATACCACCCACACAATTATATGTGCACAGTCTTGTTAATGTATTTTGTCATGGGGTGTAAAGCATATCAACTTTGTTTTAAGGTTCATTCTAAAACAACAGCTTTACAAGGGGATTAACAAAAATATTGTTATTACTCATGCAAGAAAGGTGGTGTGATAGCGAGATGACGAGAGAAAGTGAAATAAAAAAGTGAGAGAGAAGGAGGGTGTGATAGAGAGAGAGGGAGAGAGAGAGAGAGAGGGGGGAGGAGCGAGAGAGAGAGAGAGAGGGAGAGAGAGAGAGAGAGGATGGGAGGGAGAGAGTGGTAATGGGACAATTCGATTGATTTTATCGAAAGTGGCGTAGCGTCGAGGGGCCACTATGTCACATGGGGATGAGGTCATTTATATTCCTTTTGTCCATTTCTCTCTCTCTCTCTCTCTCTCTCTCTCTCTCTCTCTCTTTCCCTATTCCCTTATTTCTCTCTCTCTCTCTCTCTCTCTCTCTCTCTCCCTATTCCCTTATTTCTCTCTCTCTCTCTCTCTTTCTCCCCCTTCTCTGTTCCCTTATTTTCATTTTTCTTTTATTCATGTCATTTTATGAGTAGATGGTTAGTACCCTCATGCCCTCGTACTACACATTGGGGGAAGGAGAAGAAGTGATTTATGATTTGTATGTTTGCTGATTTATTCAAAATTAATGTTTGTAAAATTTATTGCGATAATGCAAGCCATAATCGCTTCAGTGATTTACTTCTCAATAACAATTCCTACCCCATGCCGAGTCTGACTTTTGAGTCGGTCTTCAAATACCTTCCCTCTTTATACACGGGTATTTGAGTCTTTTGTTCTATAAATCGCAGTGTCTATTTGCCTTATCGATTTCCTCGCCACACAGTGATTATTAAGTAGACTTCATACTTAATGAAAAAGGATTATTCTCCCCCCCCCCCTCTCTCTCTCTCTCTCTCACCCCCTCTCTCTCTCCCTCTCTCCCTCTCTCCCTCTTATTATGAAATGGATCGGGTTCAGGTGCATTCGTTCTCTCACTTTCTATATTTACTGAGAGTTGCCCTCTTTATACCTTTCTCTTTGAGCGCACTCCCTTTATATCACGTTTAGCTATCCACTTTCAACCCCCCTTCCTGTCTTTCTCGCCAGCGACATAGCCAAGAGGGTAAAGGGCATTTGCCGCCTCAATTCCAGGTGCCTCGATGTAAATTTGAAAATGTATTTTTGTTTTCAAAAGTAAGATATTCAATGCAAGCTTACACTATAAAAGCTCTGCAATGCATCAGAATATATCAAGTGTTCTTCAATGTACATCTTTCCTAAATGTTTCCAACCCATTCCCGTAATAGCCAATGCAAAATTAATATCCTGGCTACCCTTCTCCTGCGCTATCGACCCCTACCGCTCCCTACTCCCTACCCCTCCCCCCCCCCCCTCTCTCTCTCTCTCTCTATCTTTCTCTCTCTCTCTCTCTCTCTTTCTCTAATCTCTCACTTCCAATCTGCCTCTTCCCTAGTCCACTCTCTTTATTTATCTATCTAATCGCTCGTCATTTCTACTATACATTTTTCTTTCTTCAGTTAAACTAAATACTTTCATCTTAGTATAGTCATACATAACACACATAATAAATACTACAAGCTATATCAGTTTTTTTTTATTACATTTTTAAAAATTTAACATAATCAGAAGTATAAGTCCCTGTCTGATTTCAATATAAGACGGTATAACTAGCTATGGAAGAATACATCTATAATTTCCAAATTATTTGGCAAGCATGCAAGAATTTTTGATAAAAAGTTTGCAAATGGCACATCTTTATATATAATTCATTAAGGACGTAATATAGAATAAAGTAAAAAACACCCATCTATCATATTGATATACAAGGATAAAAAGGAAAATATTGCGAATGTTGCAATGGCAGGCGTGTACAGATATACTAACTATATAGTGTAACCTTATTATATTTTGTTTAAAGACCTATGCAATCACATTGTTATAGGCCTATTGAAAGTTTGAAACCTTGTACATGTAATAATAAAAATGATCTGATAATTATGAGCTCAAATAGTGGGACAAAGAGCTAAGGAATCGAATTTGATTTGTTTTATTTTCACTCACTAACGGTAATGGGCATGGTCTCCTGAATAGGACCACTGGTGAAATTAATGAAAATGAATGGTCAGTTTCATGACCCCATGTACTACTAAACAAAATGTTTTTATTTTAATTGAAGGATGTAATATAGAACCAGTGCTTAATCTATCTGAATTAGTAGAATTACAGTAGAATGTGGGCTGTACGGTTTATTGCTAGGACTGTGGAAAACAACACACTCGATCCCAACAAAATTATAGCGCGAATCCCAATTGATTTTTTCATAAACGCCCCCCTCCCCAGATGAAATTGGCAAAAGGGAAACGATTAAACTTTTAGTATTCAGTATTATCATCCTGATCATGGTCCTAAGTGTTCCCATAAACATCGGGGTTAAGTTTCTAATTCCTTAATTTGTTCCGCTTTTCATTGGAAGTATATAAAGTTGTTGGCCGAAGAAAGTAGAGTAGCCTTAGCTAATACAATGTAATAAAAACACTTTCCACTTTCAAACTTTATCCCATTTTAACAAGACCATTTACAATCACAGTATCAACCGATTTTCCCCAAAGTATCGTGAACTTAATGTGGGAGTTGCTATGCAAAGAAAACCCTACTCATGAGTGTCATTTTCATAACTCCGCGCGAGACTCAGTGTTTGTTTGTTTTGTTTTTTTGCCAATGTAAATGCTCACTCTAAGTCGCAGAATCTCAGCAATTTTGTTTTCTTCACTTTCGCGCGCTACCAGGAACGAAACTTTTCAAGCAGACATGATGCACATGCGCTAAACTTGCCCAAAATACAAAACTCCGTGGTTTTTACACTCTAGTCTAGTGTAAACGTAATTTCTAAATCAAGATTTCGTAAGTGTTACTGTGCCTCAATATTGTTTACATCAGCAAAATGTCAATAAATCGTTCAGAATTAAATTTCAGAATTGGGAACTATTTCACGTAAAATGTATGAAACTGCAAAGAGTGGCGTAATGCTAATCCAGTAATGGAAGGGGGAGCCGCAAAGGACAAAACGAAATAAACGGATATGTTGGGAGGGCTGACGTGGTAGACGAAATATTCTAATTTTCTCTTTTTGGACAATTTCTTGTCTGCCATTCGATTGTCAGGGTGCAAATGCCACTGAGCTACGCCATGCACTGATTCCATTATGCATGTCATGCCGAACTATTCCAAACTTCGTACTATTGAAATAAATTATTTTTAAGGTTGCTTTTGTAGGACTACATGTACTTGGAAAATACCCTTCCGAATAAATCCCATTCGGAGTAGTAAGGGGGTCGATGTGTAGGTATTAATTGTCCAAGACGAGTTGCTGTCCGGGTGTTATGGTTGCTAGGGGCAGTTGACCGGACTCCGAAGGGTGCTAGTCCGGGGTTGTTGTCCTGTCACGTTTAAGAAGGCTGGATTACAAATGTGACTGGATCCATTGATCACGTTATACACTGACCTGGGGTATACTCAAACACATCGTTATGCGTGTTAAAGCGAACTAATCTTGATCCGTCGGGCGCAGTTCTAGGTTTCACTCCGCTCCAAACCTGCCCATCAATCTGCCCATTGTTTGCGTGTACCTCCGTGTATTCACTCATAGCTAAATTCGCAATTTTCTCCGCCGTGGTCGCCCGTCCAGGCTTCGGTCCGTTGCCAGAGGTCGCTCGTTTCGTCTGGGACCGCATCTTCGCCCTCCGGATTCGGACAAGCTCTTTATAAGTACTTGATTTGTCATATTGCTGAGGGGATTCTTCCAAACGACTTTGTGTTCTTTCGGATTCCTTCTTCGTTGTCTCTGGGTTTGAAGTGTTTTCAGACTCTGGAGGTGGTCTGCTTTCCTCTGAGATCGTACTTGCTCTACTGGAGAAAAAGGCCGGTCCGCCATGTTGTGACCTGCGCGTAAGTCTACTTTCTGTATGCGGTCGGTCCTGCAGCAGCGCGCGGTGCGTGTCGCGCGTTCTGAAGTGCGATAGTTCGGAATGCGATCGTCCGAGTCCGTGTATCAAACTCATCCGTGCCTCCTTTCGAACATCCTCCCCCTTTGTGAGTGCTAGTCTTGGCAAAGCCGCGTAAGGATTCTTCGGCAACTGAACGTTCAGCATCTTCACGTTGCTAGCCTCCTTCCCAGCAATAGTCGGAAATGAAGATTGGAAACTTCCAGTGAGCTGCTGCACAGCAAACGGACTCATCAAATCAAATTTTGTGATATCTTTTAGACTCAACGCCGGCCGACTGCTATTTTCTTTCCTCTTGTCGTCAGTCTTTGAGGATGTAAAATTCCCGCCTTTGCTCATACCCCCACCTCTCGATTTCCCAAGCGTTCGAACAGAGCTCGTTGTTGTTGATGCAGGCATTGTGGGCCGCCTGGGAGAGGGCATTTGAATAAACATGAGATTAGTATTGCATGACATATTCTTTTATTTCTTTCCATTTGAAGGGAGTATGTTTTTCAATTTTCAGTCACATCCATTCACTTGCTTTGAGTGCTGTACGATTGTTATGAGGTTAGCATCTGTTGATCGTGGAGATATCAGACGTTTCCTCAGACTATATGGTATATTGCCAACAGATGGCGCTCTACTGCTAACTTCGGTCGCCGCTGATGGCGGACTGCTGCTGTTGTCGAAGTGCGGGGGGCTGTGCTTCTTCAAACCCTGCAGATCAAACAGGAGATAAACAAAAATTAAGTATATAATATGATAAGATTTGATACGGGATTTTGACCTTTAGCATATTATTTGATAAATTGGATACACGTTTGTTAATAGAATCAATAGCATTGTTTATATTTTAACAGCACAGCCGATTTGCACAGCCGATCAGAGCCCAAATTTTTGTTTCCAATATATTTGTCGTCAAAGCATGTCCTTCCATAATGGTGCTACTTAACTTATGATAATATCAAAAGAGTTTTCCTTATCAACTTTTTAATGTCTTTTATTTTACTTTTTATAGTTTTCAGCGTGTATACTCTCTTCTGTATACTAATTATAATATTCTTGATTTTCTTTTTTTTAATAACGGTTAATACATCGACGATGCGTCTCTACTTGCTTTTTAGATAATTAGCCCTGTCATCGGATTCATGCTTATTCGCACACAATGTATGCTCATTCTCCACACCCTGGGGAGTATTCCAGCTAGGCGCAAATTTACTGACTCTCACAATGCATATAAAAGGCCCAGAAAGAAATTCAAAATTGCATATCGGTCACACCATGAAACAGTTAACGCGCTCCTAGGCAATTTAGAAATCAATGACCATGGGATTGTTTCACAAAGACTACGATTGGCTTTAAGTTGGACTTAACTAGGACAGGCTGCTCATGCCACTGTTGGCTGTCACCGTGTACTGACAATGGTCTCTCGAGGGACTTACAAATCATGGTCACATAACTATAGAACTGAGATTGTTTTTGTAGTTCATTATCGAAGAAAAATATCATCTAAAGATCATAATTGAGAGACCAATGGTGAGAGCAACCAGTGGCATAAATGGCCTTTCATATTTAAGTCCAACTTAAAGTTGATTTTTAGTCTTTGTGAAACACTCCCTGGTTTGTTGTTCAAAATCGAAAAGGTTTGATTTCTAATCATATTGTTGATGCAAATATGTGATGATACATTGAATTAAACTGTGTTATTCAACAATTGATTACTAACTATATATCAATTACACAACATACAAATCGTTGGCGATGAATTCAGTAAAATTGTAATAATCGAAGAGAAATGAGAGTAAACAATAGCGATAAAATAATATTGCTTGGACAAACAATTTGTACACAATGTTTGTTCTTGGGTAGACAAGTTCAATTTGTTTGTTTTATGATAATAGCAAAGTCTTTAACCTACTGAACTCATATCTATTACGACTATATTATATTCCCTTCATTTGAGCCTCGTTCAGGTATAAGATGGTTAACCACCGCGGTCTTTTTATATTGATGTTAGTGTGAAACGCTTCTTACGACACAGAGCTAAGTGGATACGTGTGGAGTTTTGTTGAGCGCAGTTGCCATTCACTCATTTATCATCGTCATCATCCGTATATCTTATATTTTACATAATTATATGCTTTCAATTATTTATCCATTCTGTTTGATAAATCTGTTCATCCATTTCGTGAGATTTGTTTCAGACTGTCATAATTATTTTCAAGCAATTTGTTTACCATTGCAGTCCTTCTTCCGCAAAAATGTGTAAAAGGTTCGATGAAATAATTATGACCATTTGACAATTTATCTTTTGTTTTTTTGAATAATAGTTGTTATGTATATTTGCTTATTTATGATTATTCTCAGAATTGTTTATGTTATCGAAAATTGTTTATGGATTGAGAGTCAATTGAATGAACCACTATAACATGACACCACCACGTAGCCATTGTTTTGTTTGGAGAATCAACCTCAGTAACGTTACAGCGTTCTGGCAAATAAATAATTGTTTAGGATTGATTAGGCTTACGGATCACGCTTTTGATAAATCGACTTCGTCTTTGCAAATGTACCTAATCAATTCACTCTTTCTTACCATGTATAAGGTTATTTTAAACAAGATTTGTCAAAACGAAAGATCGATCAGTTGCAGCCTGCTTCAACATTCCCCCTTATCAGCATTGACATTCTCTATGAAACGATCTCTTTTATTTATAAGACTATTAAAATGAATAATGACTGCAGCTTTGCTCTCTCACTTGTCTTGGTACAAAATCAATTCCCATATTCAGAGCTTTCCAATTGAACAACATGTTTTGTCCCATCAAAAACAGAGCTCTAGATGCAAATATATATGGTAAGAGAAGACATCACTGTGCAAAATAAATACAATCTAGAACCCACCGACTACATCAAGTAAAAAGAGGCAAGTCGATATTTCGGGACCCCGTAACATGACGACTTAAAAACATCGCCGACACCTATTATATCTTTAAAATCTATAAAATGAATAATACAAAAGCTGGCTACGTTCCAGTAAAAGGCGCAATAAAAGACACCGGCCACGAAGACAGGTATTATACCCCCTGTTGGGATCAACCTGTATCCATTTTCTTTGATCTATCCTTGTAAGTCGATTGATTCTATAGATTTATATCTCTCTGCATGGTGTGCGTCTCTTGTGTAAACAGTCGATTCCCTGATATATATTTCATGAAATGCTCCGTTTTGGTCTTTCCAGCTGGAGCATTTTAATCTGAATCTTAAAGCCTGTCTGTACTAGTTGGCAAGGAGGGATTAGACCACCCAGCGTGGTCACTGACAGGTGGCTATATCATCAACTCAGCTCTAAATTAACGTAAGAAAAAAGGAGATCATGGGGGACCAATGGTCACCGATTAGGCATTATTTCTTATAATAGAGGGCGCAAGTAGCTACAAGTAGTACAGTGGGGCTTTAAGCTGGGAGCAAAGAGGGTGTGATAAGTGTGTAATTATATTCCTCCATCACAAGTCTGTAGATCCTTTGCACACAATTTAGCTCGTATTCGAGATCGGCTTGACTAATATTAATGTTATTATTTTTTTATTTATATATTTCTGATATTTAGACAGGGTGACTCATTATCACCAATATAAATGGTGGTCTTCCATGAGGCCCTGTTAAACATAATGAGGTACATTAGTTTAACAAATATATATATATATATATATATATATGCCTATGTATAGGGAAAAGGGCTGTTGACGTATAACATAACTACATAAATAATATAAGATATACATTTTACTGGGTGAAATATTAATTATTCAAGAGCGTTTGATTTTTTTGGAAAGAACACTACAGGGGAAGCACAATTCTTTCTAATCTTTTTTCTTAATACCATTAGCATCGCCTTCCCCTTACCTATCTTTCTTTATTAATTTCTATTTTCAGTTGTTGTTTGTTGTCCTTTTTCCTGTGTATAATATTTCGTTTTCAATGAAACTGACGGTTTCTTATAAATTGCTCTCCATGTACCTGTTATGACGTAACCAATCGCCCTGAGAAAGGTGCTTACCCCATATTTTAAACAAAATCTACTTTTATTCGGTCATCAGCATCATTGTGAGAAATTCGATTTAAAACAAGTCGTCATTTTCGTTTCCCTTTGAGTATTCATCTCATAATTTCTGTTTTGATATATTATTATAGATTATGGTTTTGTAACCTTTCCTTGCATTAAGGTCCCCGTGTATATATCTTCTTCTTCTTTGCCCTAATTAACTGTGACCTCTAAATTGATAACATTGTTTATTTTCTCGTGTTTAAGTACTTTAATCCCTGTGCTTGCGAGAAACACAAATCCGAAACTTACAGTAATTTAGTTTGTTTTATGTTATCCTTATAATCTTAAGGACCGTTAGGTTTATCTTCCCTAATTGAGCGAAAACATATATATTCCAGGCCTACAATGTGCTGAGATTATGCAAAATGTAACATTGTCTTTGAGCATCTTTTGTTGATAATTTGTAATTTCAGTAATATTTAAAACCCTAATTTTTGTCGGAAAATGTGAAACCTTGGGACTCTCTATCAACTCCCCCTCAATCTAAAAATCATTTAACAAGCCGAATCGAAAAATAATAGTTGTGACTTGTGAGCATCGGGCGTCGACCCTTCAACCCCCTCCCTCCGAAGTCAACCCATAGACTGGTTAGTATCTTTGTTCTTTGTGATAGGTTTCCGATATTCTGTAACGAGGTCATTTGATTTTGATTTTCCGAGCTCAAATAAAATGCTTATTGATCGCGGTATTCCAGACAACCTTCATGGCTGATGGTGAATAGTTCTGAGATTTGATAAACAACCAAGATTTGTGATTCGCTTGTGAGTCAATGGAATCCCAGCTTATATTATCCACTTCACAATTCTATTACATTTCTGATTTATTTAGAAAGCAAAATGATGCGAAGAATAGTTATCATATTCTTCACACATGCACGACAGGTAAGAGTTCTGAATTACCCTTTCCCCACCCCCTCCCTTCCCTCCTTTCAGCATCCACCATCCGAAGGAGGTTCGTAGTTTTCTTTGTGTCTTCTGACAGATTTCAAATCTTAAAAATCTACTTTTTAAATGAATCATCCCCATCGCGGTCACCTTTTGACCGCACTGTCACAAATATCCTTCACTGTATAGATCTGTGATTTACAAACAAAGATCTTCACATGCCAATCACTTTTGTTCCCATGCCATTTTTTTTTATTTGTTCTGCTGTTGTTGGTGATTTTCTTCTTCTTCTTCACCTCTTCCTTGTTGTTGTTGTTGTTTTGGTTTCTGTTGTTGTTTTGGTTGCTATTGTTGTTGTTGTTCTTCTTCTTCTGCCTCTTCTTCTTTTTCTTCTGCCTCTTCTTTTAATTTCGTCTTTTTTCCTTCTATTTCTCCTCCTCCTGCTCTTTTTATTCTTCTTCTTCGTCTACTTCTCCTCCTCCTTTTCCTTCTTCTTCTTCTTAAGTTCTTCTTCTTCTTCTTCTCCCTCTTCTTCTCTTTCTTCTTCTGCTCATTTCCCTTTACTTTCTTCATATTTTTTTTCTTCAAATGAAATAAATAGAATGAATATAATCTAGTTCTCACATGTATCAGTACGTTTTATTTAAAATTGTTTTTAAAGATTCCAATTTCTTTGGGAGGAAAATCGAAAGAGTTCCATTTCAATTCAAAGCATGGAATTGATTGTAAAGTAAATAGCATTTTGGGAAGTTGCCCATGTATCAAAATGTATACGGTTACATTGTACGCTCTACGAAATAGAAATTTGATGAGGTGCTCAAACTTGACGCTAAAGGTTTTTAGTGTCTTAGTGCTTAAACTTTAAAAAGACTTTGCTGAATCAAAAAAGTGTTTATCAACAACCTTAACAGAGGTACCTGACCAAAGCTTGGAAAGTTACTTCTTATGATTTTGGATATAACCCTTTTTTTCTTAGAGTTTATTTATTAGTTTAAGCAATATATATGTTGTACTTTCCATAACTGTAGCCTGTAGATAAAATTCTGTTTGCGTTCTAAAAAAAATCGCTACATCAACAGGATGTGCTTATTAACACCTGAAAGATGTACCTGACCAAAGCCTGAAAAGCTACTTGGTATGATTATGGATATAACTTGTATTAGTTTATGTCCTCTGCATAACTGTAGGCTATAGATACAGTTCTGTTTGCGTTCTAAAAAAAGATCGAGCTCCGTATATCCCGCAGGTTTTGTCGTACAACAAATTCGATTTATCACTTTGTCAAGCGTTGAAGAGGAAGCCCCTCAAAACTTAATCCTTCTTTTTGTCCCATGTCAACGTGCATTTCTTCAGGCGCCCTACACATATGTATGTACACTAGTAAGAGGCATCGTTTAACAGTGTTAAATCTGAGATGCATGGCTCTACGTGTTATCAGTGTCTGTGATATGGTGAAATATTGGAGCCCTAAACAAATTGCGCTTCAAAATGATCATGATGTGCCTCAAAAAAGTAAAAATCTTTGATTGACCTGTTTTACCATACTCAATTTCCCCCAATAGTCTGTAGTGTTATAAAAACCGTAAGGTAAACGAAAATTGAAATTTCGATTTCGAATCACAAATATCTTGATAATCAGACATGCGATCGGCTTTTAAAAGTCATGGGATTCCTTATTGACCCAAAGTTTTATAATTATGATTGCAGCATGAGCTAAATCCAGGATTTTGTTTCAGAATCTGAGGCAATGTTACCGAGTCACTCAATTCGTTGGTGCGCAGCAGGCCACATCTGCTGGGCAACGGGAAAGTAAAAGCATTTCAACTTTTGGCAACAAGTATATGCCAACAATGTTTTATTTTGGCCAATTACTAAGCTTTACAACAGTTTGGAAAGAACATGTAGTTTGAAATAAGTCCATAATTTTGGTATGCCCAAACGTGGAGCTTGATGTGTAGGATCATTGTCCAGTATTTATTAAAGTGTTAACAAAAGCATGTAGGTCGAGTAAAACTTTAAATTTAAATCAAAACTTTTTGCTGACAATGAACACTCGTCATTATAACGCACTGATGAAGCTCCCACATGATTATACCAACATCTTCCAGATTATGTGTAAATAATTAAATTTGAAAGAAAAACCATCAGAAAGCTATACATTTGAACATTCCAGTATGATTTAGAAATCCCTTCTGAAAGCTTTCTGCAAGTTTAAATTTCTATTAATCTTTAAAATAAACCTTACAAAGGTTTATTCATAACAAATTATTCCATTTGCGAATTGCTGGTCACTGGAATTCCAAAACACCATTTATTTTTTTCAGTTAGATTGTCACTTACAGTTCTTACCCCGTGTTACAGTTATTATTCAACACCATAATTTGGAAGCAAGATGATTTTTGTGTCAATTTTAGAAATGGTAGAGTGAAACAAAACGTTCCTCAATATAGGAAGGGGAACTCAGATGATAAAGTAACTGTCCTCGCGCTAAAGGAGAGCAGTAAGGCCAATGAAACGCATCATTTGAAGAAATCAGACAACTTTCCCTCCTGTTACTGTCTTACAATTCCAAAATGACATTTAGAAGTTCAGCTCAGGCTCCACCTATATATATCAACTCAACATGGCGATACAAGTTACGGTATGAAGGGTCTGTAATAAATGAATCCTTTCCGCGTCCAAGGAGAAGGAAAAAGGAGTCACTAATAAGTTACAAATTTTGCATTTATTTGCACGGCATGGTCCCTCGGAGAGGACCTAAAGCCGCCGGTCCTCTGGTTGCTTACTAACAAGCCTTTATGCTTTCTTAGCAGTCAGGTAAATTAACCACCACTAAACCAAGTCTAGCCACTGTAACACTAACAGCAGCTTCTATTCTGGAGCAGTTTAAGAGGCGGCTGGTTGGGGCAACTGTGAGACAGAACGAGTTGGAGAAGGAGCTATATATTTTACTTGCACAATTAAGGAACATTTTATTTTATTTTGAGGCTCACACCATGCAGCATGGCAAACCAGGTAAGCTAAGTTCACTGCACACAAGTATGAAAATACTCTATTAGACTATACCTGTACTGCAAGAAGAAGAAGAACCTTCCTTGGCCCAATCATTCATTTAATGGCGTCTGCTTCTGGTTGGGTTAAGTCGCTGTTGTGACCCATTAAATGACATCAATCCGTCCAAAATGTCCAAGTTAAAACGAACTCGCTTCTTAAAATGCCTTATAAAACGAAACAGGGCCTAAATGGGCCTACCAAAATTAATTATGGTCCTAGTCTGTGAGTCCGTTGCTAATGTGGACCTGTTCCACATCGGTCTACAGCAAGGTATGATCCGCTCGGGTTCCCGGTCCAGCCGCTTGTCAAGACCGCTATGTTGACAAAAAAGAACAAAACATGCCTAGCTTCAGAGCTCTCGTTACCTCGTTACGGTATACTCGAAGAAGTCGACCAATACAAAATTGTTTCTTCTTTGCAGATCTAAACCCCTCCTCCTCTTCTTCAAGACCGTCCTATTTGTTTTGAGACTAATGAATAGACTAGTATTAGCTCAGGAAAGACAAACTCTATTTGCTCGTGTACATAGGCTCCTTGGTTATCTGTGCTGGCAAATTGCTCTGCAAACACCAGTTAAAATAAAAGAATACCCGTATGCGTCCCTGCTTACATTTGCATGGGTAGCATTTTGAAACGCTCAATAAAATTGTGTTTGTCTCATTCGACAGTCGTTTGCGTGTGATTGTTCTTTTAAACGGGATGGTTGACGGTGCCCACACGTGCAATGGTTTATCGAATCGTTATATTTGTTGTCTGGATTATGAGGCTAAAACTCGTTATGTATTTATGTTGAATGTTAAAGATAGATACATTGGAGAATGGTAACCTTGAAA
The DNA here is from genome assembly GCA_035222895.1 of Strongylocentrotus droebachiensis. Classification (NCBI taxonomy): domain Eukaryota; kingdom Metazoa; phylum Echinodermata; class Echinoidea; order Camarodonta; family Strongylocentrotidae; genus Strongylocentrotus; species Strongylocentrotus droebachiensis. The sequence continues at coordinate 14,236 of JAVYIG010009597.1, read as the reverse complement.
GAGAGGGGTTGGAGTGACAGAGCGGTTATATCGGTTAGCGCGATGTATTGATAATATTGATCGGTCGGAAGTGTGAGTAATCCGTCTGTATCTATTATTGCGTCTCTCGTTCGAACCCCCCCCCCCCCCCCAATTGACATTCTCTTCTTTTTCACTTTCTTAGTCTGTTTCTGCCTATTTCTAGATCTCTCTTTCTCATTTCGTATATAATTAGGCCTCTTGGCCACTCTCTCTCTCTATCTCCAATTCTTTCTGTTCTATTTCTTGTCTCCCGCTCTCTCTCTCTCTCTCTCTCTCTCTCTCGCTATTATCTCTTCCCCCCCCCCTCTCTCTCTCTCTCTCTCTAGCTCTAGCTCTCCCTTTCTCTCCCTTTCTTTGTCTTTTTCCGCCTCTATCTTTTTCCTCAATAGAATAGTGTCTGCCTCTCTTTCACTCCTTTTCTCACTTCCTAATTCATGTAAGTCTGCTTGCGTCTCTCTTTATCTCGTTCTCTCTCTCTCTCTCTCTCTTTCTTTGTCTAAATATATATGGCTCTAACGTCTTTTTGCCTCTCTTTCTCCCCTTCCCTCTCTTTCTCTGTCTGCCTATCCTTTTCTCCCCCTCTCTCTCTCTCTCTCTTTCTCTATCTGCCTTTCTCTCTCTCCCTCTCTCTCTCTCTTTCTCTCTCTCTCTCTCTTGGTCATCATATTCAAGCCCCCCCCCCCCTGCACTGTAGTAGCTAGGCCGTTGTATCCACCTTTTAACAACATTTGTTTTATAACACTGCAAATCGATGCTACTCAGATGACCCTTGTTTACACACACTGGATACATTTGAAAGCTCGTGTCAAAAGGTTTCAATTCAAGGTGTTCTAAAGCATACAATTATATGAAATGAAACCACTTTGTTTGGATTAGGATTACTTTTATTTGACTGGACGAAAAGGTACATATTCACTAGGCAGGTGATACTGGAGATAGACAACCTAGCCCCTACCCCCCCCCCGCCCCCGCCGACAGAAACGCACACACACATTTCTTTATTGGGGCGAGAAATAAAAATTATAGTTAACTAATTTCACCCTGCGTATTATTTTTCAAATGCCACTGCGTTGGCCAAGGAAGTAGGAAAGCGTGAAGAAACAAAATTGCAAAGAAAAACAAAATTAAAAAAGCGAAGCGAAAGAAGAAAGAGAAAATCGATGAGAGTAAAATAATGAAAAGGAAATGAACAGTAGAGAAATATGTGACGATATAGAAGAAGGAAGTATATGATATACAACATAATCTTATTCATTTGGCACGGAGGAAATCAAGAGGTCACAAAATACGACTTTAGACAAAGAGTACTCTCGGCTTGGTATGAGGAAGCATTTTTTTTTAGCAACAGAGTTATGGACTTGTGGAACAGTCTTCCTGAAAATGTTATCTCAGCAACTTCTGTAAACTGTTTTAAGAATAGACGAGACAAATTTTATCTTGTCAATGTTATTGTTGATTACACAGTGTTTCATAAATTGTTATACCTCACCATTTTATTGTTACCATTTCTGTAAAGTCACATGGATTGGAAACGAAGAACTTCGTGTTAAAGTTATTTTCTTTTTCTTTTCCCGGCACCCATGTGACTCTTCTCCAAATGTACTCTTGTTTTGTATTCACTGATTTTCTTTGTTTTTGCCCCCCCCCCAAAAAAAAAAAAAAATAAATAAATAAAAAATAAATAAATAAATAATAATAATAATAATAATAATAATAATTTTAAAAATACTTGTCTAAAAACCATGATCTTGTGTATGAGCCTGTACAAGCTGATATATCGCAAGTTTGCGCACATTTTTGCCCTCTTCCACTCATTTGGTTTGAAATGACAAGGATAACGTATAACCACTGAAGAATAAATCTGCGATTGGTGAACAGGTTAGTCCTATAGCATCGCTGGATTAAAGTAAAGTTATGCCTAAAATAAAAACTTGTTGCATTGCCCTTTAGGTGCCAAAACATGGGTAGGTCGGTCGGAAATGTTTTTTCTTTTTTTTTTAAACTTTTTTTTGTCGCCCTCTTTGGGCCGATATTTTTCAGTTTTAATTTTTTTTTTTTTTTTTTCCCGCCCTCTTTTAGCTGATATTTCTCAGTTTGTAATGCTTTATTACATGTGTTTCGAGTCATCATTTCATTCATATCTTTTTCACCTCATAATAATCCATGGTTTGCAATGTTGTGTTGAGACAACACTCTGTGCTTTCCTGCTGACGAAGTTGGTTTTTAACTACCTGTAAAACTTGCTAGCAATGTGAAGATTGTTTGGAATAATTTCATTTTATGCATTTATATCAAAGTGAAACAAAATACATATTTTTGTATTCATAATTATACAAACAAAATAAAAAAAACGGTTGATTTTTTTTTTTTTTTTTTTAATGCCGACCGTAGATTTTCAGATTTTTGGGTCGGTCGCAAAGGGCAATGCAACAAGTTTTTATTTTAGGCCTAATGCTACGGTCACAAAGGTTCGTACGAACGATAATTTCGGACGAATCTCCCTCTTTTTCCATTGTCTTCCCGAATTTCTATTGTCTGAAAATCGTTTGTACGGCGTTCATAGCAGTTCGTAATGGCATTTGTGACCGAAGCTTTAAGTAATATTGGCCCATTATGTGTATTCATTTCACAAGAGTTGAGAGTTGGGAGTATTGTTTATACCGTTTTATGTATTTTATAATACCAAGCTCCTCTCGAGTGTGATTCGTGTATAGATGTTGTGAACTTTATTGAACCTTCTATTTCCTTTACTCAGACATATCATGCACCTCGTCGAAACTATATTATGTGATATATGCCTATATGTATATTTAACAAATTATGACAATAGTTTATCACCCATCTTCATCCCCATCTCATTGAACCCACGAAAGACATGACCAAGTCATACGGATCCAGAAGATTCTCATCTGCAGCTTCACATCTCTGGAACTCTCTCCCCAATGCTTTCCGAACCATCACAGACTTAACTTTCTTTTAATCTCAACTGAAAACCTACCTGTTTAAAAACGCTTTCTAATGTCATTTAAACTGTATTATTGTATTCATCAAAATTTAATTACATTACTGTACTCTTATATAATTAGCCTTCATTTCTCTGTAATTGATGTTTATAATGTTTGATTATTATTAATCTTTTCCTTATTTTGATATTTATTTAGTTCATGAATTAGTAGTTATGTGTAATTTTGTTGTATTAATGTTGTAAAGCGCATTGTTATTTTCTTCGGAGATGAAGACGCTATATAAGTCTAGGTTATTATTATTTTTATTATTTCTTGTCCACTTTAGGCTTGGTTGTATATTTTCACTATGTTTTGTTCTTTTACACTTATAACTCTTTTGTCTTTATCTTTCCTTTCTTCTTCTTCTTCTTCTTCTTTCTCCTCTTCTTTTTCTCCTTCATTTTCTTCTTCTTCTTCTTTTCTTCTTTTCCTTTAAAGACCGTCAATACTACTGGACCAGAAGGGATAAGACCACACAGCGAGGTCACTGACAGGTGGCTATCTCATTAACTCAGCTCTCAACTAACAAAAGAAAAAGAGGATCATGGGGGACCAACAGGCACCGATTGGGGAAGTTTTCTATATAGAGGGAGCAAGTAGCTACAAGTAGGACAGTGGGGCTTTAATACCATGCAGTTTGTTCCATTGTCGCTTTCTACTGTTTTTTTTTTCTATACCCTTCCCCCTCTCAGCCATTACTCTTCCTCTTGAAATCTCTCCCACTCTTAATTTCAATAGTTTCTTCTTCTTCTTCTTCTTCTTCTTCTTCTTCAAGATAATCTGCCTCCTTCAATAGCATAATGGCGGAGTAGCACTACTAGCTTGGCTCCCGAATAACCACTAAATTCTACGTTAATACGCATCAAGTATAAAATGGACTCCAACAAGAACAAGCGGAAGGAAACTCCAGGATATAATTTGCGAAATGCTAGTGTCAATAAGTCTAACAATGGAGGTAAAAACCGAGAAGATACCGCCTCAAATTCATCAGAAAATGGCGCCATATCGCCTCGCAGCGTAATGGACGACAGCGGTGTTAATCGTGCCGGGCGACCGGCAGGGCTAGATTCAAGCCCGTCGCTCGATTCTGCGGACATAATCGACACAAGCTCTAACCTGAATGGGATCAGCGAACACAGTCAATGTGCACAATCGCCCGTACATGTTCCATCCACTCAACTGCCCAGCGAACTGTATACGTTCACGACAGAAATGAAACGAATGTTCGGTGAACTGGCATCACAAGTAAACAACAAACTCGATCGTGTTGTTAATGATATTTCAGCGATAAAACATGATCTTGAGGTGACAAAAAGAACTGTGTCAGAAATAGAAGTAAGCCTCACTACAACATCCGATCGACTAATTTCAATCGAAAAGGAAGATTTGCCTCGATTGCGATCCCAACTGGAGAAAAAAATCGACGAACTCGAGGTCCAAGTCACACTTGCGGAGATGCATAATCGGAAACAGAACTTGCTCGTATACGGTGTGCCTGTTCCAAACAATCCCAACGAAAACGTGATCGAAACGATTCAGCTAGTCTTCTCCAAGCAGCTGAACATATCCAGAGAGGAAGCTTCAAGGATTCCCGTGGTCAACGCGCACCGTCTTCCTCAGCCCCGGCGTGAACATGGTGAAGGTTCTCAGTTCCAGCCCCAGCGGTCTCAACCACCTGCCATCATCATCAGATTTGGTCGCATGATGGACCGAGATCTGCTACTTCATTCCTACGAGCATCGACCTCGTCGACAACCAGGACCCCCAGGCAGTGATGCAAACGACCCTTCTTCGCAGTTTAGCAACATCAGCATCCGTACCGATCTTCCTCCCAAAATGAAGCGAGAGAGGGGGAGATTAGCATCAGTGGCATACGACCTGAGGAAAAACAAAAACCTATCAACGAGGATCAAAGTTGTCGGAACTAAAGTTCTGTTACAAACCAGGAAGGCAGTCAGAAATGGAGGTGCACAGAACCCATGGATCTTCTGGTCAGGTCAGTGATGACAACGGGTTAACTTGATAAAATAACTCTTGATAAAGAAGACAATTTCAAACAATTCAATTCATGATTATGGCCGTAACTTTTTCTTTTATCGAGGCTGATTTTACTTGAAATTTACAAGTTCATAATTTCAAGAAACGGTCATATAATTATATAGGCAATTATGCATACATGACCACCTAGTCAAAATTGCTGAAGTCTAAAGTTTGTAATTGGACATGAATATGAACACCATGAACATTAATATTAAATCTACTTATTTTCTAGTATCATTACTCGTGAGATACTAGACGGACACTATCCCTACCGGTCTGTAGGATGAAGAGTATCGTTTTGAAATGGCGCATTCATTGTTTATGTCTGCTTCATCATATTTTATATTGATTTCATATATATCAAAAATAAGAAATGAAAAAATGCAATATAAAATTGATTATTTATGAGCACTTGCGGAAAGGAGATTTTGTGGAGCTTTGGAGAAGGGTTTTGTTTATGGATCCCAAGTTGTTTGCGGAGCTGAATTCTATGTTTTGGATGGATCTTTTATTGATTATCATCCCTGCCAGCCTTATCAGCCAGGACAAAATGGGACTTGAGAATGCTGAGACTGTACAAAGTTAGTAATACATGTAGAACAATACAGCAATATCACCTAATGATCTTAATGGAACTGTGAAATTTATTGAGATGAGTCGTAAGGCTAGGTTTAATGCCAGGATTCGTAGTGTAAGTCAGTTAGGCAAATTGATTATGGCCGTAACATTTTCTTTTGTCAAGGCTGATTTTACTTGAAATTTACAAGTTCATAATTTCAAGAAACGGTTATATAATTATATAGGCAATTATGCATACATGACCACCTAGTCAAAATTGCTGAAGTCTAAAGTTTGTAATTGGACATGAATATGAACACCATGAACATTAATATTCAATCTACTTATTTTCTAGTGTCATTACTCGTGAGATACTAGACGGACACTATCCCTACCGGTCTGTAGGATGAAGAGTATCGTTTTGAAATGGCGCATTCATTGTTTATGTCTGCTTCATCATATTTTATATTGATTTCATATAAATCAAAAATAAGAAATGAAAAAAGGCTAAATAAGTACATGGTTGGCTTTCTTTACTTATGTCATGATTTTGTTGAAACGTCTTTATTACAATCACTGTTATTCCATATTTCATGTTATAGCGAGGGCATAAATGAAAAATAATTACCGGTATTCTGTTTTAAAGAATCGCTTCTGATATGCTCTGTTATGACTATAATCCCTTCAAGGATCCAGGAATAATTGTTATTTGTTCAAATAAGCATGACAAGAATACATGCACAGTGTTATTTGCAGTTTTAACCTATTTTTTAGTCATCAAATATTATGACTTTTCTGTATGAATGCATACCAGTGATAATACGAAGACACTAATTTGAATTGATTGTTAACTTTATTTTGTACCTTTATGCAAATGTATTTTGATAACAATTGTGTTTATTGTGGCCTTTTTTCTGATTCCGGTAGTCTACTTGTACGCTGTCCAGTTCATACTTTCAATGTTATTGTATGAATGAACACATACAAGACTAGTGACCCCTCATTCAATTGAAATTTTCAAGAATAGTTTACGTTACGAAGGCGGCAAAGTATGGAATAATTTACCCTCTAACCTACAAAATGCACAATCCATCGACTGTTTTAAAAACATGTATAAAAAAACCTATTTCAGCAAATTATGAATAATATCATCGTTGTTTTTGCTCTTTTTGCTTTAAGTTTAATTTGGTACTTCATGATATAAGTTCATTTTGTAGTGTGATAGAGTTTTGATTTTGAATAGATTAGTTGATTACTTGATTCCATTATTGTGTTTTTATATATTTAATTAAATATCATGTATTTTTGACTTGGTTTTTACTCAAGATTATGGTCACTATATATTTTTATCATGACTTCATGAGTATTTTAACAATTCTCATTATATATGTATAATTATTCTGTTTTGATGTTTTAGTGTAAGCTTTTAATATTCAGGACCAGGATGTAAACCAGTCCTTTCTGATCTTGTTATCCTGATGAAATATGTTCAAATAAATAAATAAATAAATAAATAAATAAATAAATTTTGTATTTGAAATCCCCGGCGACCCACATCTAGGTTGTATACATGTAGCTGTGTATTACCATTCTTTCTTGGGCAAGCCTTTCCTGTATGCTAATATGCAGATAATGTGAAAGTGGGTCTATACGTTGAATCCTTCTTTATTCGTTTTTGTTCATAAAATACCGCTCCTTTATTCGATTTTGAGTTTAGGGTTGTAAGTTCGGAGCGGCGCGGCGTTTGGAGGGCATGGTGCTTTGGGGTGGCGAGCATTGTTCACAAACAATGTTCGCCAGCCCATTGCGATGTGTTTTTTCCGAACGTGGCGCTTCCAGAGTTATTGTATGAATGAGCACACGCAAGTAACCCCTCATTTTATTTGTTTTGAAATCCCCAGCGACCCACATTTAGGTTGTATAGCTGTGTATTGTACACATTTTTGTTTTCTTGGGCACGTCTTTCTTTTTTCTTTCTGTCCGTTGCCTGTTAATATTGAGTACAAATGTGTACCATTTAAACGTGTAGATCTTATAAATATAAAAAAAACACACACACAGGATAAACAATGACTGCTTATTTTGTGTTCTCTTGAATGTGTAATAACACTTTGTAATCGCTTCATTCATATAAGTATTATTTGTATCTTTTGTAAGACGTAATCAGGTTATTTTCGAACCTGATTTTGTTTACAGGTTTATGTCCAATCTTGTTATTTTTGTATATTTGCACTGACGTGTGTTTAGATTTACTTGTAATAGTTATAATTAATCGGGAGTCTCGCTTGAGGACACCGCGGTCATGATACTTGTTGATAATTGTCTCAATATTGTAATTATGTATTTTTTATTTTTGGATATAGAATTATGTTTTTTTGATATGTTCACTTTTTTGTCACTGCACGCGCACCCTTCACTCCTTCACTCTCGCGCGCTCCATGTTAATATGTCACTCAAATTAAATGAATCCTGATGTTTTAATAGATGACCAAAATTTAGTTGAACACAATAGTGAATATTATACAATAAATGAATTTAATAAGAAGATCAATTTCGATTTTAATAGCATTCATGATCAATCTACCTTAAGACCAACTAATAACATTAGTAATCAATTTAGTCTATTTCATATGAATGCTCGAAGCTTGAATAAAAATTTTCTTCCTTTTGAAATATTAATGGACTCTATTAATAATTTTCCCTTTTCGGCCATTGGCATCACAGAAACGTGGTTACATGAAAATTCACCCGAAATGTTTAATCTTTCTAATTATGAAATGATACGTAAAGACCGTAAGAATGGTAGAGGAGGAGGTGTTGCCATATACATAAATAATACATTTATATTCAAAATTCGGACTGATATAGAAATTGAAGGTTCCGAGAGTTTATTTATAGAAGTTAGTATGAGTAAAAATAAAAATATGATAATAGGAACTATTTATAGACCACCAACTAGTGATGTAGATACGTTCATAAATCAAATAGATTCCGTTTTGAATAAGATATCGCAGGAAAATAAACACATATATTTAATGGGTGATTATAATTTAGACTTAATTAACAAAACAAACAATAATATATTGAAATTTTATAATACTATGTTATTATATTCTTGTTATCCCCATATTTCTAAACCTACTAGAATTGATAGTGTAAGTGAAACATTAATTGATAATATATTCTCAAATGTCATACATGCAGAACATTTAAATGGTATTTTGTACTCAGATATATCAGATCATCTACCCATTTTTGTTATATGCTATAATGTCATTAGTGAGAAAACTAGGAAAAATATTTTCGTTAAAAAGAGGAAAGAAACAGAACAAACTATTGATTCTTTAATTTTTGATTTGTCCAAAGAACAATGGCGCGAGATATTCTCGGTTGAAGATGCTAATTTGTCATATCAAAACTTTTTGCATAAACTCTCTTTTTATATAGATAAGAATATGCCATTTATTAAAAAAAAAGATAATATAAGTATAAAACAGCCCTGGATTACTCAGGGGTTAATGCAATCAATTTTAACTCGCAATCGTTTGTATAAAATATCATTGCGTAAACCAACTGCTCAGAATAAAGATAGATATAAGCATTATAGAAATAGATTAACAACTTTAATTCGTGTATCACGTAAACGGTATTATTCAAATAAAATAGAATCTAATCAAGGGAATGTAAAGGTATTATGGCAAACTATTAATGATCTCTTAAAAACTAAACAGAAAGTATGCTCTGATATAATAGTTGAAAATGGTAATGAAATCACGGACCCTCATTCAATTGCTACTGCTTTCAATAACTTTTTTGTTAATATAGGTCCACGTTTAGCCTCAACAATACACACAAATGAAAACTTTAAGGATTATTTATCTGATGCTAATGAAAATTCATTATTTTTTATTCCAGTGAATGAAAATGAAATATTAGAGATAGTTCGATCGTTTAAGATGAGTAGATCATGCGGTTATGATGGAATAAGTGTGTATTTATTAAAGAAAATTATTTATTGTTTGGCCTCTCCCCTGGTTCATATTTGTAATTTATCACTTTCGACAGGCATTTTCCCGGACTCCTTAAAGATAGCCAAAGTGATTCCTATTTATAAAAAAGATGATTTAACTCAAATTAAAAATTATCGTCCTATCTCGCTATTGCCGGTCATTTCCAAGATTTTAGAAAAAATTGTTTATAAACGTCTTTATTCTTTTTTACAAGAAAATAATACTCTTATTTGCAATCAGTTTGGATTTCGAAAAGGTTTTTCTACTGATTATGCTTTGATACAATCTTGTGATAAAATAACTCAAACACTTAATAATAAGGAACATATAATTGGGGTATTTATGGACCTGTCAAAAGCTTTTGACACCATGAATCATAACATTTTGTTGCAAAAACTTACTCATTATGGTATACGAGGCACAGCCTTAAAATGGTTTAATAATTATTTAGTTAATCGAAAGCAATTTGTTTCATTTCAGTCAGTAAATTCCCCCAGCTTAAATGTGTTATGTGGTGTTCCACAAGGATCAATTTTAGGCCCCCTTCTTTTTCTTATTTATATTAATGACATAGTAAAGTCATCACCACTTTTTACTTACGTGCTTTTCGCAGATGACACTAACATATTTTGTTCTCATAAATGCTTGAATACTCTAATTTATACTCTCAATAATGAATTAGTTAAAATCTCAACATGGTTTAAATGCAATAAATTGTCCCTTAATTTAGATAAAACATGTTTTATAAATTTTTGTGCTTCCCAAACACACTTTGATCAGGTTATAAACATTGTTATTGATGATATTTCTATAGTTGAAAGGAAATCGACAAAATTTTTAGGTATAACTTTGGATTCAAAACTTACTTGGAATAATCATGTAAATAATATTACAACATCAATTTCAAGGGCAGTTGGAGTAATTGGTAAAATAAGGGACCTTGTACCCGAGAAAATACTTTATACATTATATAATGCATTAGTGTTACCTTATTTTACATACTGTAATACAGTTTGGGGGAACTGTAGTATAACTAAGATTAATATAATTTTTCTTTTGCAAAAAAGAGCACTTAGGATTTGTACTCATTCTAATTACTTAGCTCATACAAATCCGTTATTTTATAGATTAAATATTTTAAAAGTGAGTGATTTGCACTTATATCAAACAGCAATCTGTATGTTTAAATACACACAAAATTCACTTCCTCTTTTTCATGACGTATTTATTCCTAATTCCCATGTTCACTCATACCCAACGCGTAATTGTACTGATTTTCATTTACACAATCCTAAAACTTTGTTAGCGCATAAGTCCATAAGATATCACGGACCAGACATTTGGAATGCACTCCCTAGACATATTAAACAGTGTACATCTCTTTATTCATTTAAAGCTACACTAAAAAAAACACATTATTTCACAATATAATGTATAAAGATAAACAAAAAAAAAATATATATATATATAAAGCGTTCTTTGTAAAACTTTAGAAACTACATTAAATTTTGGTCTGACATTACATAGTAATACCGATGATTCAACATTTTGGCGCATGAGGACACTTGCACTTGCACACACACGCACCACTCGCACCCTTGTTTTTGTTTAGTTTCTCTCTTATTTCTGTCATTAACGTATAATTAGTAGCCTTATAAAGATGATGAGATTCATATGCTAATTCTATAATTATTTATATTGAATCCAACTGTTTATATTCACATTTAATTGTAATATATATCATTTGAGTATCATGGCCCCCCTCTTCTTGTTACTTTGCCAATATTTCACAACTCATTTTTATCTTAGCTCGGTTGACCGTCTGCTCAAGCTTTTGCTTATAACGGCGACCTTCTGCTTTCTTTCTTTATACACGCAATGGCCCAATGTATAAATTTACTCTTACTCATGTATTATACATTTCGTCGCTGTTTTCACGAAGTGACGGTAGTGAAAAAAAATTGCATTCACTTTGCGTGACGATTTTCCTCACTACCGTCACTTCGTGAAAACAAGGACGATTTGTTTCTATATTTTGTATATTGTTTGCATACCTTATGTTTTATATAATTATCCATATTTGTTGTATAATTATTGATTTGTTTGATTGCAGAAAATAAAGTCTTTGAAATGAAAAATGAAATACTGAAGATTCTTGCAGATGCCGTACACTCGGCCTGGTTGGGGTATACATTGTGTTCGCAAACTGTACTCCCCTCTTTTCAGTTCTACTCTCGATATTTTCCACCACATACACTTGCTCCGTTTACCGTTTACTGCTTACGGCTTCAGTCCGTTTTCTTTCACATGATTTCAGTAGAACTTTGTTACTTATGCTTATACTGATTACTTTTTAATTTGTGTTTCCATATGTTGCAATAAGCTATATTTCTCGTATTTATACTGATTTATTTTTCAGATTCATTGTATCATGTTATGCTATATGTTATATAGGCATATTACATTATGTGTTATTAATTTTGTTTGTAAAATTTGTAATTCGGCTAAATTCCGATATGAAAGTTTTATTTAAAATAAACCATTTATAGGTCTAGATGAATTGAACTGAAGAAAAAAATCATAATAAGAAAATATTCTCGGTACACTGAGAACAATTATATTACAAATTTCTGATTTTGTTTGACTTAATTTGTAAATTGTTATAGGCCTATGTATATGCGGGTGTGTGTTTTTATAAGTTCACTCATTGTCTTCAATGAAACAGATTTTTTTTTTTTTAAGGCGATTGTGTTGCCAATTGGTAATAATGCATTAAAATACTTTTTTATAAAATATACATAATATGCATGTTTATGAAAATATATTATATATAAGAGAAGATATAATGTTCTGCAACAAAGGAGATATTCAAAATCATCTCAAAGACTCCGTCGATCGAAACAATCCACGTCCCCACAGAGTCTTTTATCTTAGTGTTTGGACCCAGGTCCAACAAAAAACAGTTGGGAACCAGTTGAAAGCAACTGGTACTGGCAGGGGCGTACGCAGGATTTTTTTCAAGGGGGGGGGGGGGGGGTTTAAAATCGGGCCCAAAATATTTTGCTCCCGAAAAAATTTAAAATCGCGCCGGCCGAAAAGTCGCTCAGTGGGGGGGGGGGGGGGGGTAAAGCGGACACTTTTTTTAGGTTAGCCGTGGGCATATTTTTTTTTTTTTTTTTATTTTATTAAAAAAAAATTAAAAATAAAATAAAATCCAAAGGGGGGGGGGGTTTAGGTTATTTTAGGGGGGTTTACACACACAAAAATACCTAAGGGGGGTTTGAACCCCCAACCCCCCCCCCCCCCCCCCCCCTGCGTACGCCCCTGGGTACTGGTACCAGTTGATTCCAGTTAGGTGAACTGGTTTCAATATGGAAATTGGTATAGTGGAATCAACTGTTACTACGGGTACCAGTTGGAATACCAGTTGTCAACTGGTACCAGTTAGGACTAGTTGAAACCACTAGTTGTGAACTGGTACCAGTTGAAAAAACAGTAGATATTTCCAGTTTATCATTTAGTAGCGTCCAGCAATCTACTGATAATCAATCAATCAATCAACCAATCAATAATCAATATTGCATGGCATCTGGCAACCACCTGAACCATACTTATATAGACGCTTGCAATTGCTCCATCACACAGAGAATTTGAAGTGAATCACAGTTTAGTATAGTGTTGATTAAGAGGGCAGAGTTCGTACAATATTATATACAAAATTGTACATGTTTTTACTGGTTATTAATTACATAATATATCAGTATTGTTACGTCTTAAATTATATGTAAAACATGATCAGACGTATATAATATACTTGTCAATGATTGACTAAGTAACTATAAATCACAAAAATTGATGTGCATTGTCACATTTGCATGTCAGATCATGATAATTAAATTTTCTGTGAAAACATGCAAATTAATGATGAATATGCATAAAGTTACATTGAACTGACTTTTCAACTAGTATTCTACTGGTTTTCAACTGGTAAATCAACTGGCAATCACCAACTGGTTTCAACTGGTAACTCATCTGGGTAGTCATTTATGCTGCCCAAAGCGTTTTATCCAAAATAGTTTATTTAGTTTATGATAGCATACTCTTTCAAATCAATGTAATATTCTCAGTGGTGGGCTCTGCCGCCCTCAGTGTCAACATGATTTTGATATCAATGAGAAAATGATATCATGTTTGTTTATCAAGTGCGAAGTATTCTGAAGGGAAAACCAAAATACGACCGTTAGGATTTCAAAAGAATAATCGACGTCACAAAGTATTGTTTACCGAGGCGTCGCCATTTTTTTTCATAGCTAAATCGCTACACAGAAAAATCTCCAATCTCTATTTGATTGCTTTGATCTAAAATGGGTGATTAATGGTTCAACGGTTCTACCTTCACCCTATGACGGTTATTTTTGAGTGTTTTACTTTGTGTCATGATGCTGTAATAGGCAATAACTTAATAAGCTGTATACTCAGTTATTGCGGGTGCTTTGATTCTCGTGAGAGCAGTACAACAGGTGTATCTGAAACCGGATTGCGGCCAACTTTTCATCAGTGTTACCATCTGTTCAAATCGATGTGATGATATAAATGTTGAAA